>CAKAJA020000226.1:0-29851 GCA_916610235.2 Lasioglossum morio | reverse complement strand
TATATGACGCGTATAAGACGTATATGTCGCGTATATAAAGTGTACGACGCGTATATAACCTTGTATCACGCGTATATAACATATATGACGCGTATTAAACGTATATGTCGCGAATATAACGTATGTGACGCGTATATAACGTGTATGACGCGAATATAACGTGTATGACGCGTATATAACATATATGCCGCGTATAAAACGTATATGTCGCGCAAAAAACGTGTATGACGCGTACATAACGTGTAAGACGCGAATATAACGTATATGACGCGTATATAACGTATATGTCGCGTATATAACGTGTATGACGCGTATATAACGTATATGACGCGTATGTAACGTATGTGACGCGTATATATAGGTATGACGCCTATATAACGTATATGACGCGTACATAACGTATATGTCGCGCATATAACGTATTTGACGCGTATATAACGTATATGACCCGTATATAACGTGTCTGACGTGTATATAACGTATGTGACGCGTATATAACGTGTATGACCTGTATATAACGTATATGACGCGTATATAACGTATATGACGCGTATATACGTATATACCCGCGTATATAACGTATATGGCGCGTATATAACGTATATGACGGGTATACAACGTATATGACGCGTATATAACGTATATGACCCGTATGTAACGTATAAGGAAGCGTATATAGCGTGTATGACGTGTATATAACGCATATGACCCGTATATAACGTATATGAAGCATATATAACGTATATGCCCGCGTATAAAACGTATATGTCGCGCAAAAAACGTGTATGACGCGTACACAACATGTAAGACGCGAGTATAACGTATATGACGCGTATATAACGTGTATGACGCGTATATAACATATATGACGCGTATAAGACGTATATGTCGCGTATATAAAGTGTACGACGCGTATATAACGTGTATCACGCGTATATAACATATATGACGCGTATTAAACGTATATGTCGCGAATATAACCGTATGTGACGCGTATATAACGTGTATGACGCGAATATAACGCGTATGACGCGTATATAACATATATGCCGCGTATAAAACGTATATGTCGCGCAAAAAAAACGTGTATGACGCGTACATAACGTGTAAGACACGAATATAACGTATATGACGCGTATATAACGTATATGTCGCGTATATAACGTGTATGACGCGTATATAACGTATATGACGCGTATATAACGTATATGTCGCGCAAAAAACGTGTATGACGCGTACATAACATGTAAGACGCGAATATAACGTATATGACGCGTATATAACGTGTATGACGCGTAATATAACATATATGACGCGTATAAGACGTATATGTCGCGTATATAAAGTGTACGACGCGTATATAACTTGTATCACGCGTAATATAACATATATGACGCGTATTAAACGTATAGTCGCGAATATAAACCGTATGTGACGCGGTATATAACGTGTATGACGCGAATATAACGCGTATGACGCGTAATATAACATATATGCCGCGTATAAAACGTATATGTCGGGCAAAAAACGTGTATGACGCGTACATAACATGTAAGACGCGAATATAACGTATATGACGCGTATATAACGTGTATGACGCGTATATAACATATATGACGCGTATAAGACGTATATGTCGCGTATATAAAGTGTACGACGCGTATATAACCTTGTATCACGCGTATATAACATATATGACGCGTATTAAACGTGTATGTCGCGAATATAACGTATATGACGCGTATATAACGTATATGACGCGAATATAACGTATATGACGCGTATATAGCGTGTATGGCGTGTATATACCGTATTAGACGCGTATGTAACGTATATGAAAGGTATATAACGTATATGTCGCGTATATAACGTGTATGACGCGTATATAACGTATATGACGCGTATATAACGTATGTGACGCGTATATATAGGTATGACGCGTATATAACGTATATGACGCGTACATAACGTATATGTCGCGCATATAACGTATATGACGCGTATATAACGTATACGAAGCGAAAATAACGTGTATGACGCGTATATAACATATATGACGCCTATAAAACGTATATGTCGTGTATATAACGTACGTGACGCGTATATAACGTATATGACGCGTATATAGCGTGTATGGCGTGTATATACCGTATAAGACGCGTATATAACGTATATGACGCGAATATAACATATATGACGCGTATAAAACGTATATGTCGCGATTATAACGTATATGACGCGTATATAACGTGTATGACGCGTATATAACGTATATGACGCGTATATAACGTATGTGACGCGTATATATAGGTATGACGCGTATATAACGTATATGACGCGTACATAAGGTATATGTCGCGCATATAACGTATTTGACGCGTATATAACGTATATGACCCGTATATAACGTGTCTGACGTGTATATAACGTATGTGTCGCGTATATAACGTGTATGACGCGTATATAACATATATGACACGTATAAGACGTATATGTCGCGTATATAAAGTGTACGACGCGTATATAACGTGTATCACGCGTATATAACATATATGACACGTATTAAACGTATATGTCGCGAATATAACGTATGTGACGCGTATATAACGTGTATGACGCGAATATAACGTGTATGACGCGTATATAACATATATGCCGCGTATAAAACGTATATGTCGCGCAAAAAACGTGTATGATGCGTACATAACGTGTAAGACGCGAATATAACGTATATGACGCGTATATAACGTATATGTCGCGTATATAACGTGTATGACGCGTATATAAAGTGGATGACGCGTATATAACGTATATCAAGCGTATATAACATATATGACGCGTATATAACATATATGCCGCGTATAAAACGTATATGTCGCGTATATAAAGTGTATGACGCGTATATAACGTATGTGGCCCGTATATAACGTATATGACGCGTAGATAACGTATTTTACCCGTATATAACGTGTCTGACGTGTATATAACGTATGTGACGCGTATATAACGTATGTGTCGCGTATATAACGTGTATGACGCGTATATAACATATATGACACGTATAAGACGTATATGTCGCGTATATAAAGTGTACGACGCGTATATAACGTGTATCACGCGTATATAACATATATGACGCGTATTAAACGTATATGTCGCGAATATAACCGTATGTGACGCGTATATAACGTGTATGACGCGAATACAACGTGTATGACGCGTATATAACATATATGCCGCGTATAAAACGTATATGTCGGGCAAAAAACGTGTATGACGCGTACATAACATGTAAGACGCGAATATAACGTATATGACGCGTATATAACGTGTATGACGCGTATATAACATATATGACGCGTATAAGACGTATATGTCGCGTATATAAAGTGTACGACGCGTATATAACCTTGTATCACGCGTATATAACATATATGACGCGTATTAAACGTATATGTCGCGAATATAACGTATGTGACGCGTATATAACGTGTATGACGCGAATATAACGTGTATGACGCGTATATAACATATATGCCGCGTATAAAACGTATATGTCGCGCAAAAAACGTGTATGACGCGTACATAACGTGTAAGACGCGAATATAACGTATATGACGCGTATATAACGTATATGTCGCGTATATAACGTGTATGACGCGTATATAACGTATATGACGCGTATGTAACGTATGTGACGCGTATATATAGGTATGACGCCTATATAACGTATATGACGCGTACATAACGTATATGTCGCGCATATAACGTATTTGACGCGTATATAACGTATATGACCCGTATATAACGTGTCTGACGTGTATATAACGTATGTGACGCGTATATAACGTGTATGACGTTTATATAACGTATATGACGCGTATATAACGTATATGACGCGTATATAACGTATATGCCGCGTATATAACGTATATGGCGCGTATATAACGTATATGACGGGTATACAACGTATATGACGCGTATATAACGTATATGACCCGTATGTAACGTATAAGAAGCGTATATAGCGTGTATGACGTGTATATAACGCATATGACCCGTATATAACGTATATGAAGCATATATAACGTATATGCCGCGTATAAAACGTATATGTCGCGCAAAAAACGTGTATGACGCGTACACAACATGTAAGACGCGAGTATAACGTATATGACGCGTATATAACGTGTATGACGCGTATATAACATATATGACGCGTATAAGACGTATATGTCGCGTATATAAAGTGTACGACGCGTATATAACGTGTATCACGCGTATATAACATATATGACGCGTATTAAACGTATATGTCGCGAATATAACCGTATGTGACGCGTATATAACGTGTATGACGCGAATATAACGCGTATGACGCGTATATAACATATATGCCGCGTATAAAACGTATATGTCGCGCAAAAAACGTGTATGACGCGTACATAACGTGTAAGACACGAATATAACGTATATGACGCGTATATAACGTATATGTCGCGTATATAACGTGTATGACGCGTATATAACGTATATGACGCGTATATAACGTATATGTCGCGCAAAAAACGTGTATGACGCGTACATAACATGTAAGACGCGAATATAATGTATATGACGCGTATATAACGTGTATGACGCGTATATAACATATATGACGCGTATAAGACGTATATGTCGCGTATATAAAGTGTACGACGCGTATATAACTTGTATCACGCGTATATAACATATATGACGCGTATTAAACGTATATGTCGCGAATATAACCGTATGTGACGCGTATATAACGTGTATGACGCGAATATAACGCGTATGACGCGTATATAACATATATGCCGCGTATAAAACGTATATGTCGGGCAAAAAACGTGTATGACGCGTACATAACATGTAAGACGCGAATATAACGTATATGACGCGTATATAACGTGTATGACGCGTATATAACATATATGACGCGTATAAGACGTATATGTCGCGTATATAAAGTGTACGACGCGTATATAACCTTGTATCACGCGTATATAACATATATGACGCGTATTAAACGTGTATGTCGCGAATATAACGTATATGACGCGTATATAACGTATATGACGCGAATATAACGTATATGACGCGTATATAGCGTGTATGGCGTGTATATACCGTATTAGACGCGTATGTAACGTATATGAAAGGTATATAACGTATATGTCGCGTATATAACGTGTATGACGCGTATATAACGTATATGACGCGTATATAACGTATGTGACGCGTATATATAGGTATGACGCGTATATAACGTATACGACGCGTACATAACGTATATGTCGCGCATATAACGTATATGACGCGTATATAACGTATACGAAGCGAAAATAACGTGTATGACGCGTATATAACATATATGACGCCTATAAAACGTATATGTCGTGTATATAACGTACGTGACGCGTATATAACGTATATGACGCGTATATAGCGTGTATGGCGTGTATATACCGTATAAGACGCGTATATAACGTATATGACGCGTATATGACGTATATGACGCGTATATAACGTATATGACGCGTATATAACGTATATGCCGCGTATATAACGTATATGGCGCGTATATAACGTATATGACGGGTATACAACGTATATGACGCGTATATAACGTATATGACCCGTATGTAACGTATAAGAAGCGTATATAGCGTGTATGACGTATATATAACGCATATGACCCGTATATAACGTATATGAAGCATATATAACGTATATGACGCGTATATAACGTATGTGACGCGTATATAACGTGTATGACGCGAATATAACATATATGACGCGTATAAAACGTATATGTCGCGTATATAACGTATATGACGCGTATATATCGTATGTGACGCGTATATAACGTATATGACGCGTATAAAACGTATATGACGCGTATATAACGTATATGACGCGTATATAACGTATATGACGCGCATATAACGTATATGACGCGTATATAACGTATACGAAGCGAAAATAACGTGTATGACGCGTATATAACATATATGACGCCTATAAAACGTATATGTCGTGTATATAACGTACGTGACGCGTATATAACGTATATAACGCGTATATAGCGTGTATGGCGTGTATATACCGTATAAGACGCGTATATAACGTATATGACGCGTATATGACGTATATGACGCGTATATAACGTATATGACGCGTATATAACGTATATGCCGCGTATATAACGTATATGGCGCGTATATAACGTATACGACGGGTATACAACGTATATGACGCGTATATAACGTATATGACCCGTATGTAACGTATAAGAAGCGTATATAGCGTGTATGACGTGTATATAACGCATATGACCCGTATATAACGTATATGAAGCATATATAACGTATATGCCGCGTATAAAACGTATATGTCGCGCAAAAAACGTGTATGACGCGTACATAACATGTAAGACGCGATTATAACGTATATGACGCGTATATAACGTGTATGACGCGTATATAACATATATGACGCGTATAAGACGTATATGTCGCGTATATAAAGTGTACGACGCGTATATAACGTGTATCACGCGTATATAACATATATGACGCGTATTAAACGTATATGTCGCGAATATAACCGTATGTGACGCGTATATAACGTGTATGACGCGAATATAACGCGTATGACGCGTATATAACATATATGCCGCGTATAAAACGTATATGTCGCGCAAAAAACGTGTATGACGCGTACATAACGTGTAAGACACGAATATAACGTATATGACGCGTATATAACGTATATGTCTCGTATATAACGTGTATGACGCGTATATAACGTATATGACGCGTATATAACGTATTTGACGCGTATATATAGGTATGAGGCGTATATAACGTATATGACGCGTACATAAGGTATATGTCGCGCATATAACGTATTTGACGCGTATATAACGTATATGACCCGTATATAACGTGTCTGACGTGTATATAACGTATTTGACGCGTATATAACGTATGTGTCGCGTATATAACGTGTATGACGCTTACATAACGTGTATGACCTGTATATAACGTATAAGACCCGTATATAACGTGTCTGACGTGTATATAACGTATGTGACGCGTATATAACGTATGTGTCGCGTATATAACGTGTATGACGCGTATATAACATATATGACACGTATAAGACGTATATGTCGCGTATATAAAGTGTACGACGCGTATATAACGTGTATCACGCGTATATAACATATATGACGCGTATTAAACGTATATGTCGCGAATATAACCGTATGTAACGCGTATATAACGTGTATGACGCGTATATAACGTATATGAAGCATATATAACGTATATGACGCGTATATAGCGTGTATGACGCTTACATAACGTGTATGACCTGTATATAACGTATAAGACCCGTATATAACGTGTCTGACGTGTATATAACGTATGTGACGCGTATATAACGTATGTGTCGCGTATATAACGTGTATGACGCGTATATAACATATATGACACGTATAAGACGTATATGTCGCGTATATAAAGTGTACGACGCGTATATAACGTGTATCACGCGTATATAACATATATGACGCGTATTAAACGTATATGTCGCGAATATAACCGTATGTGACGCGTATATAACGTGTATGACGCGTATATAACGTATATGAAGCATATATAACGTATATGACGCGTATATAACGTATGTGACGCGTATATAACGTGTATGACGCGAATATAACATATATGACGCGTATAAAACGTATATGTCGCGATTATAACGTATATGACGCGTATATAACGTGTATGACGCGTATATAACGTATATGACGCGTATATAACGTATGTGACGCGTATATATAGGTATGACGCGTATATAACGTATATGACGCGTACATAAGGTATATGTCGCGCATATAACGTATTTGACGCGTATATAACGTATATGACCCGTATATAACGTGTCTGACGTGTATATAACGTATGTGTCGCGTATATAACGTGTATGACGCGTATATAACATATATGACACGTATAAGACGTATATGTCGCGTATATAAAGTGTACGACGCGTATATAACGTGTATCACGCGTATATAACATATATGACACGTATTAAACGTATATGTCGCGAATATAACGTATGTGACGCGTATATAACGTGTATGACGCGAATATAACGTGTATGACGCGTATATAACATATATGCCGCGTATAAAACGTATATGTCGCGCAAAAAACGTGTATGATGCGTACATAACGTGTAAGACGCGAATATAACGTATATGACGCGTATATAACGTATATGTCGCGTATATAACGTGTATGACGCGTATATAAAGTGGATGACGCGTATATAACGTATATCAAGCGTATATAACATATATGACGCGTATATAACATATATGCCGCGTATAAAACGTATATGTCGCGTATATAAAGTGTATGACGCGTATATAACGTATGTGGCCCGTATATAACGTATATGACGCGTAGATAACGTATTTTACCCGTATATAACGTGTCTGACGTGTATATAACGTATGTGACGCGTATATAACGTATGTGTCGCGTATATAACGTGTATGACGCGTATATAACATATATGACACGTATAAGACGTATATGTCGCGTATATAAAGTGTACGACGCGTATATAACGTGTATCACGCGTATATAACATATATGACGCGTATTAAACGTATATGTCGCGAATATAACCGTATGTGACGCGTATATAACGTGTATGACGCGAATACAACGTGTATGACGCGTATATAACATATATGCCGCGTATAAAACGTATATGTCGGGCAAAAAACGTGTATGACGCGTACATAACATGTAAGACGCGAATATAACGTATATGACGCGTATATAACGTGTATGACGCGTATATAACATATATGACGCGTATAAGACGTATATGTCGCGTATATAAAGTGTACGACGCGTATATAACCTTGTATCACGCGTATATAACATATATGACGCGTATTAAACGTATATGTCGCGAATATAACGTATGTGACGCGTATATAACGTGTATGACGCGAATATAACGTGTATGACGCGTATATAACATATATGCCGCGTATAAAACGTATATGTCGCGCAAAAAACGTGTATGACGCGTACATAACGTGTAAGACGCGAATATAACGTATATGACGCGTATATAACGTATATGTCGCGTATATAACGTGTATGACGCGTATATAACGTATATGACGCGTATGTAACGTATGTGACGCGTATATATAGGTATGACGCCTATATAACGTATATGACGCGTACATAACGTATATGTCGCGCATATAACGTATTTGACGCGTATATAACGTATATGACCCGTATATAACGTGTCTGACGTGTATATAACGTATGTGACGCGTATATAACGTGTATGACCTGTATATAACGTATATGACGCGTATATAACGTATATGACGCGTATATAACGTATATGCCGCGTATATAACGTATATGGCGCGTATATAACGTATATGACGGGTATACAACGTATATGACGCGTATATAACGAATATGACCCGTATGTAACGTATAAGAAGCGTATATAGCGTGTATGACGTGTATATAACGCATATGACCCGTATATAACGTATATGAAGCATATATAACGTATATGCCGCGTATAAAACGTATATGTCGCGCAAAAAACGTGTATGACGCGTACACAACATGTAAGACGCGAGTATAACGTATATGACGCGTATATAACGTGTATGACGCGTATATAACATATATGACGCGTATAAGACGTATATGTCGCGTATATAAAGTGTACGACGCGTATATAACGTGTATCACGCGTATATAACATATATGACGCGTATTAAACGTATATGTCGCGAATATAACCGTATGTGACGCGTATATAACGTGTATGACGCGAATATAACGCGTATGACGCGTATATAACATATATGCCGCGTATAAAACGTATATGTCGCGCAAAAAACGTGTATGACGCGTACATAACGTGTAAGACACGAATATAACGTATATGACGCGTATATAACGTATATGTCGCGTATATAACGTGTATGACGCGTATATAACGTATATGACGCGTATATAACGTATATGTCGCGCAAAAAACGTGTATGACGCGTACATAACATGTAAGACGCGAATATAATGTATATGACGCGTATATAACGTGTATGACGCGTATATAACGTATATGACGGGTATACAACGTATATGACGCGTATATAACGTATATGACCCGTATGTAACGTATAAGAAGCGTATATAGCGTGTATGGCGCGTATATAACGTATATGACGGGTATACAACGTATATGACGCGTATATAACGTATATGACCCGTATGTAACGTATAAGAAGCGTATATAGCGTGTATGACGTATATATAACGCATATGACCCGTATATAACGTATATGAAGCATATATAACGTATATGACGCGTATATAACGTATGTGACGCGTATGTAACGTGTATGACGCGAATATAACATATATGACGCGTATAAAACGTATATGTCGCGTATATAACGTATATGACGCGTATATATCGTATGTGACGCGTATATAACGTATATGACGCGTATAAAACGTATATGACGCGTATATAACGTATATGACGCGTATATAACGTATATGACGCGCATATAACGTATATGACGCGTATATAACGTATACGAAGCGAAAATAACGTGTATGACGCGTATATAACATATATGACGCCTATAAAACGTATATGACGTGTATATAACGTACGTGACGCGTATATAACGTATATGACGCGTATATAGCGTGTATGGCGTGTATATACCGTATAAGACGCGTATATAACGTATATGACGCGTATATGACGTATATGACGCGTATATAACGTATATGACGCGTATATAACGTATATGCCGCGTATATAACGTATATGGCGCGTATATAACGTATATGACGGGTATAGAACGTATATGACGCGTATATAACGTATATGACCCGTATGTAACGTATAAGAAGCGTATATAGCGTGTATGACGTGTATATAACGCATATGACCCGTATATAACGTATATGAAGCATATATAACGTATATGCCGCGTATAAAACGTATATGTCGCGCAAAAAACGTGTATGACGCGTACATAACACGTAAGACGCGATTATAACGTATATGACGCGTATATAACGTGTATGACGCGTATATAACATATATGACGCGTATAAGACGTATATGTCGCGTATATAAAGTGTACGACGCGTATATAACGTGTATCACGCGTATATAACATATATGACGCGTATTAAACGTATATGTCGCGAATATAACCGTATGTGACGCGTATATAACGTGTATGACGCGAATATAACGCGTATGACGCGTATATAACATATATGCCGCGTATAAAACGTATATGTCGCGCAAAAAACGTGTATGACGCGTACATAACGTGTAAGACGCGAATATAACGTATATGACGCGTATATAACGTATATGTCGCGTATATAACGTGTATGACGCGTATATAACGTATATGACGCGTATATAACGTATGTGACGCGTATATATAGGTATGACGCGTATATAACGTATATGACGCGCATATGACGTATATGACGCGTATATAACGTATGTGACGCGTATATAACGTATATGACGCGTATATAACGTATATGGCGTGTATATAACGTGAATGACGCGTATATAACGTATATGATGCGAATATAACGTATATGACGCGTATAAAACGTATATGTCGCGTATATAACGTATATGACGCGTATATATCGTATGTGACGCGTACATAACGTATATGACGCATATATAACGTATATGACGCGTGTATAACGTATATGAAGCGTATATAGCGTATATGACGCGTATATAACGTATATGACGCGTATATAACGTATGTGACGCGTACATAACGTATATGTCGCGCATATAACGTATGTGACGCGTATATAACGTATATGTCACGTATATAACGTGTCTGACGTGTATATAACGTATGTGACGCGTATATAACGTATATGTCGCGCATATAACGTATGTGACGCGTATATAACGTATATGTCACGTATATAACGTGTCTGACGTGTATATAACGTATGTGACGCGTATGTAACGCATGTGTCAGGTATATAACGTATATGACGCGTATATATCGTATGTGAAGCGTATATAGCGTATATGACGCGTATATAACGTATATGACGCGTATATAACGTATATGGCGTGTATATAACGTGAATGACGCGTATATAACGTATATGATGCGAATATAACGTATATGACGCGTATAAAACGTATATGTCGCGTATATAACGTATATGACGCGTATATATCGTATGTGACGCGTACATAACGTATATGACGCGTATATAACGTATATGACGCGTGTATAACGTATATGAAGCGTATATAGCGTATATGACGCGTATATAACGTATATGACGCGTACATAACGTATATGTCGCGCATATAACGTATGTGACGCGTATATAACGTATATGTCACGTATATAACGTGTCTGACGTGTATATAACGTATGTGACGCGTATATAACGTATATGTCGCGCATATAACGTATGTGACGCGTATATAACGTATATGTCACGTATATAACGTGTCTGACGTGTATATAACGTATGTGACGCGTATATAACGTATGTGTCGGGTATATAACGTGTATGACGCTTACATATCGTGTATGACGTGTATATAACATATATGACGCGTATATAACGTGTATGACGCTTACATAACGTGTATGACGTGTATATAACATATATGACGCGTATATAACGTATGTGACGCGTATATAGCGTGTATGGCGTGTATATAACGCGTATGACGCGGATATAACGTATATGCCACGTATAAAACGTATATGTGGCGTATATAACGTGTATGACGCGTATATAACGTATATGACGCGTATATAACGTATATGACGCGAATATAACGTATATGACGCGTATATAGCGTGTATGGCGTGTATATACCGTATAAGACGCGTATGTAACGTATGTGACGCGTATATAACGTGTATGACGCGAATATAACATATATGACGCGTACAAAACGTATATGTCGCGTATATAAAGTGTATGATGTGTATATAACGTATGTGACGCGTATATAACGTATATGATGCGTATATAGCGTGTATGGCGTGTATATACCGTATAAGTCGCGTATATAACGTATATGAAAGGTATATAACGTATATGTCGCGTGTATAAAGTGTATGACGCGTATATAACGTATGTGGCCCGTATATAACGTATATGAGGGGTATATAACGTATGTGGCCCGTATATAACGTATATGACGCGTATATAGCGTATATGACGCGTATATAACGTGTATGACGGGTGTATAGCGTATGTGACGCGTATATAACGTACATGACGCGTATATAACGTATATGACGCGTATATAACGTTTATGGCGCGTATATATCGTATGTGACGCGTATATAACGTATATGACGCGTATATAACGTATATGACGCGTATATAACGTATATGACCCGTATGTAACGTATAAGAAGCGTATATAACGTATATGACGCGTATATAACGTATATGACGTGTATATAACGTATATGACGCGTATATAACGTATATGATGCGAATATAACGTATATGTCGCGAATATAACCGTATGTGACGCGTATATAACGTGTATGACGCGAATATAACGCGTATGACGCGTATATAACATATATGCCGCGTATAAAACGTATATGTCGCGCAAAAAACGTGTATGACGCGTACATAACGTGTAAGACGCGAATATAACGTATATGACGCGTATATAACGTATATGTCGCGTATATAACGTGTATGACGCGTATATAACGTATATGACGCGTATATAACGTATGTGACGCGTATATATAGGTATGACGCGTATATAACGTATATGACGCGCATATGACGTATATGACGCGTATATAACGTATGTGACGCGTATATAACGTATATGACGCGTATATAACGTATATGGCGTGTATATAACGTGAATGACGCGTATATAACGTATATGATGCGAATATAACGTATATGACGCGTATAAAACGTATATGTCGCGTATATAACGTATATGACGCGTATATATCGTATGTGACGCGTACATAACGTATATGACGCATATATAACGTATATGACGCGTGTATAACGTATATGAAGCGTATATAGCGTATATGACGCGTATATAACGTATATGACGCGTATATAACGTATATGACGCGTACATAACGTATATGTCACGCATATAACGTATGTGACGCGTATATAACGTATATGTCACGTATATAACGTGTCTGACGTGTATATAACGTATGTGACGCGTATATAACGTATATGTCGCGCATATAACGTATGTGACGCGTATATAACGTATATGTCACGTATATAACGTGTCTGACGTGTATATAACGTATGTGACGCGTATGTAACGTATGTGTCAGGTATATAACGTATATGACGCGTATATATCGTATGTGAAGCGTATATAGCGTATATGACGCGTATATAACGTATATGACGCGTATATAACGTATATGGCGTGTATATAACGTGAATGACGCGTATATAACGTATATGATGCGAATATAACGTATATGACGCGTATAAAACGTATATGTCGCGTATATAACGTATATGACGCGTATATATCGTATGTGACGCGTACATAACGTATATGACGCGTATATAACGTATATGACGCGTGTATAACGTATATGAAGCGTATATAGCGTATATGACGCGTATATAACGTATATGACGCGTACATAACGTATATGTCGCGCATATAACGTATGTGACGCGTATATAACGTATATGTCACGTATATAACGTGTCTGACGTGTATATAACGTATGTGACGCGTATATAACGTATATGTCGCGCATATAACGTATGTGACGCGTATATAACGTATATGTCACGTATATAACGTGTCTGACGTGTATATAACGTATGTGACGCGTATATAACGTATGTGTCGGGTATATAACGTGTATGACGCTTACATATCGTGTATGACGTGTATATAACGTATGTGACGCGTATATAACGTGTATGACGCTTACATAACGTGTATGACGTGTATATAACATATATGACGCGTATATAACGTATGTGACGCGTATATAGCGTGTATGGCGTGTATATAACGTGTATGACGCGGATATAACGTATATGCCACGTATAAAACGTATATGTGGCGTATATAACGTGTATGACGCGTATATAACGTATATGACGCGTATATAACGTATATGACGCGAATATAACGTATATGACGCGTATATAGCGTGTATGGCGTGTATATACCGTATAAGACGCGTATGTAACGTATGTGACGCGTATATAACGTGTATGACGCGAATATAACATATATGACGCGTACAAAACGTATATGTCGCGTATATAAAGTGTATGATGTGTATATAACGTATGTGACGCGTATATAACGTATATGATGCGTATATAGCGTGTATGGCGTGTATATACCGTATAAGTCGCGTATATAACGTATATGAAAGGTATATAACGTATATGTCGCGTGTATAAAGTGTATGACGCGTATATAACGTATGTGGCCCGTATATAACGTATATGAGGGGTATATAACGTATGTGGCCCGTATATAACGTATATGACGCGTATATAGCGTATATGACGCGTATATAACGTGTATGACGGGTGTATAGCGTATGTGACGCGTATATAACGTATATGACGCGTATATAACGTATATGACGCGTATATAATGTATATGGCGCGTATATATCGTATGTGACGCGTATATAACGTATATGACGCGTATATAACGTATATGACGCGTATATAACGTATATGACCCGTATGTAACGTATAAGAAGCGTATATAACGTATATGACGC
The DNA here is from genome assembly GCA_916610235.2 of Lasioglossum morio. NCBI lineage: Eukaryota > Metazoa > Arthropoda > Insecta > Hymenoptera > Halictidae > Lasioglossum > Lasioglossum morio. Next base: position 13,926 of record CAKAJA020000226.1, on the reverse strand, counting down.
GTATATAACGTATATGACGTGTATATAACGTATATGACGCGTATATAACGTATATGATGCGAATATAACGTATATGACGCGTATAAAACGTATATGTCGCGTATATAACGTATATGACGCGTATATATCGTATGTGACGCGTATATAACGTATATGACGCGTATATAACGTATATGGCGCGTATATAACGTATATGAAGCGTATATAGCGTATATGACGCGTATATAACGTATATGACGCGTATATAACGTATATGACGCGTGTATAACGTATATGAAGCGTATATAGCGTATATGACGCGTATATAACGTATATGACGCGTATATAACGTATATGACGCGTACATAACGTATATGTCGCGCATATAACGTATGTGACGCGTATATAACGTATATGACACGTATATAACGTGTCTGACGTGTATATAACGTATGTGACGCGTATATAACGTGTATGACGCGAATATAACATATATGACGCGTACAAAACGTATATGTCGCGTATATAAAGTGTATGATGTGTATATAACGTATGTGACGCGTATATAACGTATATGATGCGTATATAGCGTGTATGGCGTGTATATACCGTATAAGTCGCGTATATAACGTATATGAAAGGTATATAACGTATATGTCGCGTGTATAAAGTGTATGACGCGTATATAACGTATGTGGCCCGTATATAACGTATATGAGGGGTATATAACGTATGTGGCCCGTATATAACGTATATGACGCGTATATAGCGTATATGACGCGTATATAACGTGTATGACGGGTGTATATCGTATGTGACGCGTATATAACGTATATGACGCGTATATAACGTATATGACGCGTATATAATGTATATGGCGCGTATATATCGTATGTGACGCGTATATAACGTATATGACGCGTATATAATGTATATGACGCGTATATAACGTATATGACCCGTATGTACCGTATAAGAAGCGTATATAACGTATATGACGCGTATATAACGTATATGACGTGTATATAACGTATATGACGCGTATATAACGTATATGATGCGAATATAACGTATATGACGCGTATAAAACGTATATGAAGCGTATATAGCGTATATGACGCGTATATAACGCATATGACGCGTATATAACGTATATGTCGCGTACATAACGTATATGTCGCGCATATAACGTATGTGACGCGTATATAACGTATATGACCCGTATATAACGTGTCTGACGCGTATATAACGTATGTGACGCGTATATAACGCATATGACGCGTATATAACGTATATGTCGCGTACATAACGTATATGTCGCGCATATAACGTATGTGACGCGTATATAACGTATATGACCCGCATATAGCGTGTCTGACGCGTATATAACGTATGTGACGCGTATATAGCGTATATGACGCGTATATAACGTGTATGACGGGTATATATCGTATGTGACGCGTATATAACGTATATGACGCGTATATAACGTATATGACGCGTATATAATGTATATGGCGCGTATATATCGTATGTGACGCGTATATAACGTATATGACGCGTATATAACGTATATGACGCGTATATAACGTATATGACCCGTATGTAACGTATAAGAAGCGTATATACCGTATATGACGCGTATATAACGTATATGACGTGTATATAACGTATATGACGCGTATATAACGTATATGATGCGAATATAACGTATATGACGCGTATAAAACGTATATGTCGCGTATATAACGTATATGACGCGTATATATCGTATGTGACGCGTATATAACGTATATGACGCGTATATAACGTATATGGCGCGTATATAACGTATATGAAGCGTATATAGCGTATATGACGCGTATATAACGCATATGACGCGTATATAACGTATATGTCGCGTACATAACGTATATGTCGCGCATATAACGTATGTGACGCGTATATAACGTATATGACCCGCATATAACGTGTCTGACGCGTATATAACGTATGTGACGCGTATATAACGTATGTGTCGCGTATATAACGAGTATGACGCGAATATAACATATATGACGCGTACAAAACGTATATGTCGCGTATATAAAGTGTATGATGTGTATATAACGTATGTGACGCGTATATAACGTATATGATGCGTATATAGCGTGTATGGCGTGTATATACCGTATAAGACGCGTATATAACGTAAATGAAAGGTATATAATGTATATGTCGTGTGTATAAAGTGTATGACGCGTATATAACGTATGTGGCCCGTATATAACGTATGTGACGCGTATATAACGTATATGACCCGCATATAACGTGTCTGACGCGTATATAACGTATGTGACGCGTATATAACGTATGTGTCGCGTATATAACGAGTATGACGCGAATATAACATATATGACGCGTACAAAACGTATATGTCGCGTATATAAAGTGTATGATGTGTATATAACGTATGTGACGCGTATATAACGTATATGACGCGTATATAGCGTGTATGGCGTGTATATACCGTATAAGACGCGTATATAACGTATATGAAAGGTATATAACGTATATGTCGCGTGTATAATGTGTATGACGCGTATATAACGTATGTGGCCCGTATATAACGTATATGACGCGTATATAACGTATATGACGCGTATATATCGTATGTGACGCGTAGATAACGTATATGACGCGTATATAACGTATATGACGCGTGTATAACGTATATGAAACGTATATAGCGTATATGGCGCGTATATAACGTATATGACGTGTATATAACGTATATGACGCGTACAGAACGTATATGTCGCGCATATAACGTATGTGACGCGTATATAACGTATATGACACGTATATAACGTGTCTGACGTGTATATAACGTATGTGACGGGTTTATAGCGTGTATGACGTGTATATAACGCATATGACGCGTATATAACGTATATGAAGCATATATAACGTATATGACGCGAATATAACGTATACGACCCGTATATAACGTGTCTGACGTGTATACAACGTATTTGACGCGTAGATAACATATATGCCGCGTATAAAACGTATATGTGGCGTATATAACGTGTCTGACGCGTATATAACGTATGTGACGCGTGTATAACGTGTATGACGCGAATATAACATATATGACGCGTACAAAACGTATATGTCGCGTATATAAAGTGTATGATGTGTATATAACGTATGTGACGCGTATATAACGTATATGACGCGTATATAGCGTGTATGGCGTGTATATAACGTATAAGACGCGTATATAACGTATATGAAAGGTATATAACGTATATGTCGCGTGTATAAAGTGTATGACGCGTATATAACGTATGTGGCCCGTATATAACGTATATGATGCGTATATAGCGTATATAACGCGTGTATAACGTATATGAAGCGTATATAGCGTATATGACGCGTATATAACGTATATGACGCGTATATAACGTATATGACGCGTACATAACGTATATGTCGCGCATATAACGTATGTGACGCGTATATAACGTATATGACACGTATATAACGTGTCTGACGTGTATATAACGTATGTGACGCGTATATAACGTATGTGTCGGGTATATATAATGTATGACGCTTACATAACGTGTATGACGTGTATATAACGTATATGACGCGTATATAACGTATGTGACGCTTACATAACGTGTATGACGTGTATATAACGTATATGACGCGTATATAACGTATGTGACGCGTATATAGCGTGTATGACGTGTATATAACGCATATGACGCGTATATAACGTATATGAAGCATATATGACGTATATGACGCGTATATAACGTATGTGACGCGTATATAACGTGTATGACGCGAATATAACATATATGACGCGTACAAAACGTATATGTCGCGTATATAAAGTGTATGATGTGTATATAACGTATGTGACGCGTATATAACGTATATGACGCGTATATAACGTATATGACGCGTACATAACGTATATGTCGCGCATATAACGTATGTGACGCGTATATAACGTATATGACACGTATATAACGTGTCTGACGTGTATATAACGTATGTGACGCGTATATAACGTGTATGACGCGAATATAACATATATGACGCGTACAAAACGTATATGTCGCGTATATAAAGTGTATGATGTGTATATAACGTATGTGACGCGTATATAACGTATATGATGCGTCTATAGCGTGTATGGCGTGTATATACCGTATAAGTCGCGTATATAACGTATATGAAAGGTATATAACGTATATGTCGCGTGTATAAAGTGTATGACGCGTATATAACGTATGTGGCCCGTATATAACGTATATGAGGGGTATATAACGTATGTGGCCCGTATATAACGTATATGACGCGTATATAGCGTATATGACGCGTATATAACGTGTATGACGGGTATATATCGTATGTGACGCGTATATAACGTATATGACGCGTATATAACGTATATGACGCGTATATAATGTATATGGCGCGTATATATCGTATGTGACGCGTATATAACGTATATGACGCGTATATAACGTATATGACGCGTATATAACGTATATGACCCGTATGTAACGTATAAGAAGCGTATATACCGTATATGACGCGTATATAACGTATATGACGCGTATAAAACGTATATGTCGCGTATATAACGTATATGACGCGTATATATCGTATGTGGCGCGTATATAACGTATATGACGCGTATATAACGTATATGGCGCGTATATAACGTATATGAAGCGTATATAGCGTATATGACGCGTATATAACGCATATGACGCGTATATAACGTATATGTCGCGTACATAACGTATATGTCGCGCATATAACGTATGTGACGCGTATATAACGTATATGACCCGTATATAACGTGTCTGACGCGTATATAACGTATGTGACGCGTATATAACGTATGTGTCGCGTATATAACGAGTATGACGCGAATATAACATATATGACGCGTACAAAACGTATATGTCGCGTATATAAAGTGTATGATGTGTATATAACGTATGTGACGCGTATATAACGTATATGATGCGTATATAGCGTGTATGGCGTGTATATACCGTATAAGACGCGTATATAACGTATATGAAAGGTATATAATGTATATGTCGTGTGTATAAAGTGTATGACGCGTATATAACGTATGTGGCCCGTATATAACGTATATGACGCGTATATAGCGGATATGACGCGTATATAACGTATATGACGCGTATATATCGTGTGTGACGCGTATATAACGTATATGACGCGTATATAACGTATATGACGCGTATATAATGTATATGACGCGTATATGACGTATATGACGCGTATATAACGTATATGACGCGTATATAACGTATATGCCGCGTATATAACGTATATTATGCGAATGTAACGTATATGACGCGTATATAGCGTGTATGGCGTGTATATACCGTATAAGACGCGTATATAACGTATATGAAAGGTATATAACGTATATGTCGCGTGTATAATGTGTATGACGCGTATATAACGTATGTGGCCCGTATATAACGTATATGACGCGTACAGAACGTATATGTCGCGCATATAACGTATGTGACGCGTATATAACGTATATGACACGTATATAACGTGTCTGACGTGTATATAAGGTATGTGACGGGTATATAGCGTGTATGACGTGTATATAACGCATATGACGCGTATATAACGTATATGAAGCATATATAACGTATATGACGCGAATATAACGTATACGACCCGTATATAACGTGTCTGACGTGTATACAACGTATTTGACGCGTAGATAACATATATGCCGCGTATAAAACGTATATGTGGCGTATATAACGTGTCTGACGCGTATATAACGTATATGACCCGTATATAACGTGTCTGACGCGTATATAACGTATGCGACGCGTATATAACGTATGTGTCGCGTATATAACGAGTATGACGCTTACATAACGTGTATGACGTGTATATAACGTATATGACGCGTATATAACGTATGTGACGCGTATATAGCGTGTATGGCGTGTATATAACGTGTATGACGCGTATATAACGTATATGCCACGTATAAAACGTATATGTGGCGTATATAACGTGTCTGACGCGTATATAACGTATGTGACGCGTATATAACGTGTATGACGCGAATATAACATATATGACGCGTACAAAACGTATATGTCGCGTATATAAAGTGTATGATGTGTATATAACGTATGTGACGCGTATATAACGTATATGATGCGTATATAGCGTGTATGGCGTGTATATACCGTATAAGTCGCGTATATAACGTATATGAAAGGTATATAACGTATATGTCGCGTGTATAAAGTGTATGACGCGTATATAACGTATGTGGCCCGTATATAACGTATATGAGGGGTATATAACGTATGTGGCCCGTATATAACGTATATGACGCGTATATAGCGTATATGACGCGTATATAACGTGTATGACGGGTATATATCGTATGTGACGCGTATATAACGTATATGACGCGTATATAACGTATATGACGCGTATATAATGTATATGGCGCGTATATATCGTATGTGACGCGTATATAACGTATATGACGCGTATATAACGTATATGACGCGTATATAACGTATATGACCCGTATGTAACGTATAAGAAGCGTATATACCGTATATGACGCGTATATAACGTATATGACGTGTACATAACGTATATGTCGCGCATATAACGTATGTGATGCGAATATAACGTATATGACGCGTATAAAACGTATATGTTGCGTATATAACGTATATGATGTGTATATAACGTATGTGACGCGTATATAACGTATATGATGCGTATATAGCGTGTATGGCGTGTATATACCGTATAAGTCGCGTATATAACGTATATGAAAGGTATATAACGTATATGTCGCGTGTATAAAGTGTATGACGCGTATATAACGTATGTGGCCCGTATATAACGTATATGAGGGGTATATAACGTATGTGGCCCGTATATAACGTATATGACGCGTATATAGCGTATATGACGCGTATATAACGTGTATGACGGGTATATATCGTATGTGACGCGTATATAACGTATATGTCGCGCATATAACGTATGTGACGCGTATATAACGTATATGACACGTATATAACGTGTCTGACGTGTATATAACGTATGTGACGCGTATATAACGTATGTGTCGGGTATATATAATGTATGACGCTTACATAACGTGTATGACGTGTATATAACGTATATGACGCGTATATAACGTATGTGACGCTTACATAACGTGTATGACGTGTATATAACGTATATGACGCGTATATAACGTATGTGACGCGTATATAGCGTGTATGACGTGTATATAACGCATATGACGCGTATATAACGTATATGAAGCATATATGACGTATATGACGCGTATATAACGTATGTGACGCGTATATAACGTGTATGACGCGAATATAACATATATGACGCGTACAAAACGTATATGTCGCGTATATAAAGTGTATGATGTGTATATAACGTATGTGACGCGTATATAACGTATATGACGCGTATATACCGTGTTTGGCGTGTATATATCGTATAAGACGCGTATATAACGTATATGACGCGTATATAGCGTATATGACGCGTGTATAACGTATATGAAGCGTATATAGCGTATATGACGCGTATATAACGTATATGACGCGTATATAACGTATATGACGCGTACATAACGTATATGTCGCGCATATAACGTATGTGACGCGTATATAACGTATATGACACGTATATAACGTGTCTGACGTGTATATAACGTATGTGACGCGTATATAACGTGTATGACGCGAATATAACATATATGACGCGTACAAAACGTATATGTCGCGTATATAAAGTGTATGATGTGTATATAACGTATGTGACGTGTATATAACGTATATGATGCGTCTATAGCGTGTATGGCGTGTATATACCGTATAAGTCGCGTATATAACGTATATGAAAGGTATATAACGTATACGTCGCGTGTATAAAGTGTATGACGCGTATATAACGTATGTGGCCCGTATGTAACGTATATGAGGGGTATATAACGTATGTGGCCCGTATATAACGTATATGACGCGTATATAGCGTATATGACGCGTATATAACGTGTATGACGGGTATATATCGTATGTGACGCGTATATAACGTATATGACGCGTATATAACGTATATGACGCGTATATAATGTATATGGCGCGTATATATCGTATGTGACGCGTATATAACGTATATGACGCGTATATAACGTATATGACGCGTATATAACGTATATGACCCGTATGTAACGTATAAGAAGCGTATATACAGTATATGACGCGTATATAACGTATATGACGTGTATATAACGTATATGACGCGTATATAACGTATATGATGCGAATATAACGTATATGACGCGTATAAAACGTATATGTCGCGTATATAACGTATATGACGCGCATATAACGTATGTGACGCGTATATAACGTATATGACACGTATATAACGTGTCTGACGTGTATATAACGTATGTGACGGGTATATAGCGTGTATGACGTGTATATAACGCATATGACGCGTATATAACGTATATGAAGCATATATAACGTATATGACGCGAATATAACGTATACGACCCGTATATAACGTGTCTGACGTGTATACAACGTATTTGACGCGTAGATAACATATATGCCGCGTATAAAACGTATATGTGGCGTATATAACGTGTCTGACGCGTATATAACGTATATGACCCGTATATAACGTGTCTGACGCGTATATAACGTATGCGACGCGTATATAACGTATGTGTCGCGTATATAACGAGTATGACGCTTACATAACGTGTATGACGTGTATATAACGTATATGACGCGTATATAACGTATGTGACGCGTATATAGCGTGTATGGCGTGTATATAACGTGTATGACGCGTATATAACGTATATGCCACGTATAAAACGTATATGTGGCGTATATAACGTGTCTGACGCGTATATAACGTATGTGACGCGTATATAACGTGTATGACGCGAATATAACATATATGACGCGTACAAAACGTATATGTCGCGTATATAAAGTGTATGATGTGTATATAACGTATGTGACGCGTATATAACGTATATGATGCGTATATAGCGTGTATGGCGTGTATATACCGTATAAGTCGCGTATATAACGTATATGAAAGGTATATAACGTATATGTCGCGTGTATAAAGTGTATGACGCGTATATAACGTATGTGGCCCGTATATAACGTATATGAGGGGTATATAACGTATGTGGCCCGTATATAACGTATATGACGCGTATATAGCGTATATGACGCGTATATAACGTGTATGACGGGTATATATCGTATGTGACGCGTATATAACGTATATGACGCGTATATAACGTATATGACGCGTATATAACGTATATGACGCGTATATATCGTATGTGACGCGTATATAACGTATATGACGCGTATATAACGTATATGACGCGTATATAACGTATATGACCCGTATGTAACGTATAAGAAGCGTATATACCGTATATGACGCGTATATAACGTATATGACGTGTATATAACGTATATGACGCGTATATAACGTATATGATGCGAATATAACGTATATGACGCGTATAAAACGTATATGTCGCGTATATAACGTATATGACGCGTATATATCGTATGTGACGCGTATATAACGTATATGACGCGTATATAACGTATATGGCGCGTATATAACGTGTCTGACGTGTATATAACGTATGTGACGCGTATATAACGTATGTGTCGGGTATATATAATGTATGACGCTTACATAACGTGTATGACGTGTATATAACGTATATGACGCGTATATAACGTATGTGACGCTTACATAACGTGTATGACGTGTATATAACGTATATGACGCGTATATAACGTATGTGACGCGTATATAGCGTGTATGACGTGTATATAACGCATATGACGCGTATATAACGTATATGAAGCATATATGACGTATATGACGCGTATATAACGTATGTGACGCGTATATAACGTGTATGACGCGAATATAACATATATGACGCGTACAAAACGTATATGTCGCGTATATAAAGTGTATGATGTGTATATAACGTATGTGACGCGTATATAACGTATATGACGCGTATATACCGTGTTTGGCGTGTATATACCGTATAAGACGCGTATATAACGTATATGACGCGTATATAACGTATATGACGCGTGTATAACGTATATGAAGCGTATATAGCGTATATGACGCGTATATAACGTATATGACGCGTATATAACGTATATGACGCGTACATAACGTATATGTCGCGCATATAACGTATGTGACGCGTATATAACGTATATGACACGTATATAACGTGTCTGACGTGTATATAACGTATGTGACGCGTATATAACGTGTATGACGCGAATATTACATATATGACGCGTACAAAACGTATATGTCGCGTATATAAAGAGTATGATGTGTATATAACGTATGTGACGCGTATATAACGTATATGATGCGTATATAGCGTGTATGGCGTGTATATACCGTATAAGTCGCGTATATAACGTATATGAAAGGTATATAACGTATATGTCGCGTGTATAAAGTGTATGACGCGTATATAACGTATGTGGCCCGTATATAACGTATATGAGGGGTATATAACGTATGTGGCCCGTATATAACGTATATGACGCGTATATAGCGTATATGACGCGTATATAACGTGAATGACGGGTGTATATCGTATGTGACGCGTATATAACGTATATGACGCGTATATAACGTATATGACGCGTATATAATGTATATGGCGCGTATATATCGTATGTGACGCGTATATAACGTATATGACGCGTATATAACGTATATGACGCGTATATAACGTATATGACCCGTATGTAACGTATAAGAAGCGTATATAACGTATATGACGCGTATATAACGTATATGACGTGTATATAACGTATATGACGCGTATATAACGTATATGATGCGAATATAACGTATATGACGCGTATAAAACGTATATGTCGCGTATATAACGTATATGACGCGTATATATCGTATGTGACGCGTATATAACGTATATGACGCGTATATAACGTATATGGCGCGTATATAACGTATATGAAGCGTATATAGCGTATATGACGCGTATATAACGCATATGACGCGTATATAACGTATATGTCGCGTACATAACGTATATGTCGCGCATATAACGTATGTGACGCGTATATAACGTATATGACCCGTATATAACGTGTCTGACGCGTATATAACGTATGTGACGCGTATATAACGTATGTGTCGCGTATATAACGAGTATGACGCGAATATAACATATATGACGCGTACAAAACGTATATGTCGCGTATATAAAGTGTATGATGTGTATATAACGTATGTGACGCGTATATAACGTATATGATGCGTATATAGCGTGTATGGCGTGTATATACCGTATAAGACGCGTATATAACGTATATGAAAGGTATATAATGTATATGTCGTGTGTATAAAGTGTATGACGCGTATATAACGTATGTGGCCCGTATATAACGTATATGACGCGTATATAGCGTATATGACGCGTATATAACGTATATGACGCGTATATATCGTGTGTGACGCGTATATAACGTATATGACGCGTATATAACGTATATGACGCGTATATAATGTATATGACGCGTATATGACGTATATGACGCGTATATAACGTATATGACGCGTATATAACGTATATGCCGCGTATATAACGTATATTATGCGAATGTAACGTATATGACGCGTATATAGCGTGTATGGCGTGTATATACCGTATAAGACGCGTATATAACGTATATGAAAGGTATATAACGTATATGTCGCGTGTATAATGTGTATGACGCGTATATAACGTATGTGGCCCGTATATAACGTATATGACGCGTATATAACGTATATGACGAGTATATATCGTATGTGACGCGTAGATAACGTATATGACGCGTATATAACGTATATGACGCGTGTATAACGTATATGAAACGTATATAGCGTATATGGCGCGTATATAACGTATATGACGTGTATATAACGTATATGACGCGTACAGAACGTATATGTCGCGCATATAACGTATGTGACGCGTATATAACGTATATGACACGTATATAACGTGTCTGACGTGTATATAACGTATGTGACGGGTATATAGCGTGTATGACGTGTATATAACGCATATGACGCGTATATAACGTATATGAAGCATATATAACGTATATGACGCGAATATAACGTATACGACCCGTATATAACGTGTCTGACGTGTATACAACGTATTTGACGCGTAGATAACATATATGCCGCGTATAAAACGTATATGTGGCATATATAACGTGTCTGACGCGTATATAACGTATGTGACGCGTGCATTACGTGTATGACGCGAATATAACATATATGACGCGTACAAAACGTATATGTCGCGTATATAAAGTGTATGATGTGTATATAACGTATGTGACGCGTATATAACGTATATGACGCGTATATAGCGTGTATGGCGTGTATATAACGTATAAGACGCGTATATAACGTATATGAAAGGTATATAACGTATATGTCGCGTGTATAAAGTGTATGACGCGTATATAACGTATGTGGCCCGTATATAACGTATATGACGCGTATATAGCGTATATGACGCGTGTATAACGTATATGAAGCGTATATAGCGTATATGACGCGTATATAACGTATATGACGCGTATATAACGTATATGACGCGTACATAACGTATATGTCGCGCATATAACGTATGTGACGCGTATATAACGTATATGACACGTATATAACGTGTCTGACGTGTATATAACGTATGTGACGCGTATATAACGTATGTGTCGGGTATATATAATGTATGACGCTTACATAACGTGTATGACGTGTATATAACGTATATGACGCGTATATAACGTATGTGACGCTTACATAACGTGTATGACGTGTATATAACGTATATGACGCGTATATAACGTATGTGACGCGTATATAGCGTGTATGACGTGTATATAACGCATATGACGCGTATATAACGTATATGAACCATATATGACGTATATGACGCGTATATAACGTATGTGACGCGTATATAACGTGTATGACGCGAATATAACATATATGACGCGTACAAAACGTATATGTCGCGTATATAAAGTGTATGATGTGTATATAATGTATGTGACGCGTATATAACGTATATGACGCGTATATAGCGTGTTTGGCGTGTATATACCGTATAAGACGCGTATATAACGTATATGACGCGTATATAGCGTATATGACGCGTGTATAACGTATATGAAGCGTATATAGCGTATATGACGCGTATATAACGTATATGACGCGTATATAACGTATATGACGCGTACATAACGTATATGTCGCGTACATAACGTATATGTCGCGCATATAACGTATGTGACGCGTATATAACGTATATGACCCGTATATAACGTGTCTGACGCGTATATAACGTATGTGACGCGTATATAACGTATGTGTCGCGTATATAACGAGTATGACGCGAATATAACATATATGACGCGTACAAAACGTATATGTCGCGTATATAAAGTGTATGATGTGTATATAACGTATGTGACGCGTATATAATGTATATGATGCGTATATAGCGTGTATGGCGTGTATATACCGTATAAGACGCGTATATAACGTATATGAAAGGTATATAATGTATATGTCGTGTGTATAAAGTGTATGACGCGTATATAACGTATGTGGCCCGTATATAACGTATATGACGCGTATATAGCGTATATGACGCGTATATAACGTATATGACGCGTATATATCGTGTGTGACGCGTATATAACGTATATGACGCGTATATAATGTATATGACGCGTATAT
>CAKAJA020000225.1:0-30781 GCA_916610235.2 Lasioglossum morio | reverse complement strand
AACGTATAACGTATAACGTATAACGTATAACGTATAACGTATAACGTATAACGTATAACGTATAACGTATAACGTATAACGTATAACGTATAACGTATAACGTATAACGTATAACGTATAACGTATAACGTATAACGTATAACGTATAACGTATAACGTATAACGTATAACGTATAACGTATAACGTATAACGTATAACGTATAACGTATAACGTATAACGTATAACGTATAACGTATAACGTATAACGTATAACGTATAACGTATAACGTATAACGTATAACGTATAACGTATAACGTATAACGTATAACGTATAACGTATAACGTATAACGTATAACGTATAACGTATAACGTATAACGTATAACGTATAACGTATAACGTATAACGTATAACGTATAACGTATAACGTATAACGTATAACGTATAACGTATAACGTATAACGTATAACGTATAACGTATAACGTATAACGTATAACGTATAACGTATAACGTATAACGTATAACGTATAACGTATAACGTATAACGTATAACGTATAACGTATAACGTATAACGTATAACGTATAACGTATAACGTATAACGTATAACGTATAACGTATAACGTATAACGTATAACGTATAACGTATAACGTATAACGTATAACGTATAACGTATAACGTATAACGTATAACGTATAACGTATAACGTATAACGTATAACGTATAACGTATAACGTATAACGTATAACGTATAACGTATAACGTATAACGTATAACGTATAACGTATAACGTATAACGTATAACGTATAACGTATAACGTATAACGTATAACGTATAACGTATAACGTATAACGTATAACGTATAACGTATAACGTATAACGTATAACGTATAACGTATAACGTATAACGTATAACGTATAACGTATAACGTATAACGTATAACGTATAACGTATAACGTAAAACGTATAACGTATAACGTATAACGTATAACGTATAACGTATAACGTATAACGTATAACGTATAACGTATAACGTATAACGTATAACGTATAACGTATAACGTATAACGTATAACGTATAACGTATAACGTATAACGTATAACGTATAACGTATAACGTATAACGTATAACGTATAACGTATAACGTATAACGTATAACGTATAACGTATAACGTATAACGTATAACGTATAACGTATAACGTATTAACGTATAACGTATAACGTATAACGTATAACGTAAACGTAACGTAACGTATAACGTATAACGTTAACTATAACGTATAACGTATAACGTATAACGTATAACGTATAAACGTATAACGTATAACGTATAACGTATAACGTATAACGTATAACGTATAACGTATAACGTATAACGTATAACGTATAACGTATAACGTATAACGTAACGTATAACGTATAACGTATAACGTATAACGTATAACGTATAACGTATAATGTATAACGTATAACGTACATCGTGTAACGTATAACGTATAACGTATAACGTATAACGTATAACGTATAACGTATAACGTATAACGTATAACGTATAACGTATAACGTATAACGTATAACGTATAACGTATAACGTATAACGTATAACGTATAACGTATAACGTATAACGTATAACGTATAACGTATAACGTATAACGTATAACGTATAACGTATAACGTATAACGTATAACGTATAACGTATAACGTATAACGTATAACGTATAACGTATACTAACGTATAACGTATAACGTATAACGTATAACGTATAACGTATAACGTATAACGTATAACGTATAACGTATAACGTATAACGTATAACGTATAACGTATAACGTATAACGTATAACGTATAACGTATAACGTATAACGTATAACGTATAACGTATAACGTATAACGTATAACGTATAACGTATAACGTATAATGTATAACGTATAACGTACATCGTGTAACGTATAACGTATAATGTATAACGTATAACGTATAACGTATAACGTATAACGTATAACGTATAACGTATAACGTATAACGTATAACGTATAACGTATAACGTATAACGTATAACGATAAACATATAACGTATAACGTATAACGTATAACGTATAACGTATAACGTATAACGTATAACGTATAACGTATAACGTATAACGTATAACGTATAACATATAACGTATAACGTTAAACATATAACGTATTTACTTATAACGTATAACGTATAACGTATAACGTATAACGTATAACGTATAACGTATAACGTATAACGTATAACGTATAACATATAACGTATAACGTTAAACATATAACGTATTTACTTATAACGTATAACGTATAACGTGTAACGTTTAACGTATAACGTATAATGTATAATGTATAACGTTAAACGTATAACGTATAACGTACAACGTATAACGTATAACGTTAAACATATAACGTATAACGTATAACGTATAACGTATAACGTATAACGTATAACGTATAATGTATAACGTATAACGTATAACGTATAACGTATAACGTATAACGTATAACGTACAACGTACAACGTATAACGTATAACGTATAACGTATAATGTTAAACGTATAACGTATAACGTACAACGTATAACGTTTAGACGTATAACGTATAACGTATAACGTATAACGTATAACGTATAACGTATAACGTATAACGTATAACGTATAACGTATAACGTATAACGTATAACGTATAACGTATAACGTATAACGTATAACGTATAACGTATAACGTATAACGTATAACGTATAACGTATAACGTATAACGTATAACGTATAACGTATAACGTATAACGTATAACGTATAACGTATAACGTATAACGTATAACGTATAACGTATAACGTATAACGTATAACGTATAACGTATAACGTATAACGTATAACGTATAACGTATAACGTATAACGTATAACGTATAAACGTATAACGTATAACGTATAACGTATAACGTATAACGTATAACGTATAACGTATAACGTATAACGTATAACGTATAACGTATAACGTATAACGTATAACGTATAACGTATAACGTATAACGTATAACGTATAACGTATAACGTATAACGTATAACGTATAACGTATAACGTATAACGTATAACGTATAACGTATAACGTATAACGTATAACGTATAACGTATAACGTATAACGTATAACGTATAACGTATAACGTATAACGTATAACGTATAACGTATAACGTATAACGTATAACGTATAACGTATAACGTATAACGTATAACGTATAACGTATAACGTATAACGTATAACGTATAACGTACTAACGTATAACGTATAACGTATAACGTATAACGTATAACGTATAACGTATAACGTATAACGTATAACGTATAACGTATAACGTATAACGTATAACGTATAACGTATAACGTATAACGTATAACGTATAACGTATAAACGTATAACGTATAACGTATAACGTATAACGTATAACGTATAACGTATAACGTATAACGTATAACGTATAACGTATAACGTATAACGTATAACGTATAACGTATAACGTATAACGTATAACATATAACGTATAACGTTAAACATATAACGTATTTACTTATAACGTATAACGTATAACGTGTAACGTTTAACGTATAACGTATAATGTATAATGTATAACGTTAAACGTATAACGTATACACGTATAACGTATAACGTTAAACATATAACGTATAACGTATAACGTATAACGTATAACGTATAACGTATAACGTATAATGTATAACGTATAACGTATAACGTATAACGTATAACGTATAACGTATAACGTAAAACGTATAACGTATAACGTATAACGTATAACGTATAAACGTATAACGTATAACGTATAACGTATAACGTATAACGTATAACGTATAACGTATAACGTATAACGTATACGTATAACGTATAACGTATAACGTATAACGTATAACGTATAACGTATAACGTATAACGTATAACGTATAACGTATAACGTATAACGTATAACGTATAACGTATAACGTATAACGTATAAACGTATAACGTATAACGTATAACGTATAACGTATAACGTATAACGTATAACGTATAACGTATAACGTATAACGTATAACGTATAACGTATAACGTATAACGTATAACGTATAACGTATAAACGTATAACGTATAACGTATAACGTATAACGTATAACGTATAACGTATAACGTATAAGTAACGTATAACGTATAACGTATAACGTATAACGTATAACGTATAACGTATAACGTATAACGTATAACGTATAACGTATAACGTATAACGTATAACGTATAACGTATAACGTATAACGTATAACGTATAACGTATAACGTATAACGTATAACGTATAACGTATAACGTATAACGTATAACGTATAACGTATAACGTATAACGTATAACGTATAACGTATAACGTATAACGTATAACGTATAACGTATAACGTATAACGTATAACGTATAACGTATAACGTATAACGTATAACGTATAACGTATAACGTATAACGTATAACGTATAACGTATAACGTATAACGTATAACGTATAACGTATAACGTATAACGTATAACGTATAACGTATAACGTATAACGTATAACGTATAACGTATAACGTATAACGTATAACGTATAACGTATAACGTATAACGTATAACGTATAACGTATAACGTATAACGTATAACGTATAACGTATAACGTATAACGTATAACGTATAACGTATAACGTATAACGTATAACGTATAAAGTATAACGTGTAACGTCTAACGTATAACGTATAACGTATAACGTATAACGTATAACGTATAACGTACAACGTATAACGTATAACGTATAACGTACAACGTACAAAGTATAACGTATAACGTATAATGTTAAACGTATAACCTATAACGTACAACGTATAACGTTTAGACGTATAACGTATAACGTATAACGTATAACGTATAACGTATAACGTATAACGTATAACGTATAACGTATAACGTATAACGTATAACGTATAACGTATAACGTATAACGTATAACGTATAACGTATAACGTATAACGTATAACGTATAAAGTATAACGTGTAACGTCTAACGTATAACGTATAACGTATAACGTATAACGTATAACGTACAACGTATAACGTATAACGTATAACGTATAACGTATAACGTACAACGTACAAAGTATAACGTATAACGTATAATGTTAAACGTATAACCTATAACGTACAACGTATAACGTTTAGACGTATAACGTATAACGTATAACGTATAACGTATAACGTATAACGTATAACGTATAACGTATAACGTATAACGTATAACGTATAACGTATAACGTATAACGTATAACGTATAACGTATAACGTATAACGTATAACGTATAACGTATAACGTATAACGTATAACGTATAACGTATAACGTATAACGTATAACGTATAACGTATAACGTATAACGTATAACGTATAACGTATAACGTATAACGTATAACTTATAACGTATAACGTATAACGTATAACGTATAACGTATAACGTATAACGTATAACGTATAACGTATAACGTATAACGTATAACGTATAACGTATAACGTATAACGTATAACGTATAACGTATAACGTATAACGTATAACGTATAACGTATAACGTATAACGTATAACGTATAACGTATAACGTATAACGTATAACGTATAACGTATAACGTATAACGTACGTATAACGTATAACGTATAACGTATAACGTATAACGTATAACGTATAACGTATAACGTATAACGTATAACGTATAACGTATAACGTATAACGTATAACGTATAACGTATAACGTATAACGTACAACGTATAACGTATAACGTATAACGTATAACGTATAACGTATAACGTATAACGTATAACGTATAACGTATAACGTATAACGTATAACGTATAACGTACAACGTACAACGTATAACGTATAACGTATAACGTATAACGTATAACGTATAACGTATAACGTATAACGTATAACGTATAACGTATAACGTATAACGTATAACGTATAACGTATAACGTATAACGTATAACGTATAACGTATAACGTATAACGTATAACGTATAACGTATAACGTATAACGTATAACGTATAACGTATAACGTATAACGTATAACGTATAACGTATAACGTATAACGTATAACGTATAACGTATAACATATAACGTATAACGTTAAACATATAACGTATTTACTTATAACGTATAACGTATAACGTGTAACGTTTAACGTATAACGTATAATGTATAATGTATAACGTTAAACGTATAACGTATAACGTACAACGTATAACGTATAACGTTAAACATATAACGTATAACGTATAACGTATAACGTATAACGTATAACGTATAACGTATAACGTATAATGTATAACGTATAACGTATAACGTATAACGTATAACGTATAACGTACAACGTACAACGTATAACGTATAACGTATAACGTATAATGTTAAACGTATAACGTATAACGTATAACGTATAACGTATAACGTATAACGTATAACGTATAACGTATAACGTATAACGTATAACGTATAACGTATAACGTATAACGTATAACGTATAACGTATAACGTATAACGTATAACGTATAACGTATAACGTATAACGTATAACGTATAACGTATAACGTATAACGTATAACGTATAACGTATAACGTATAACGTATAACGTATAACGTATAACGTACAACGTATAACGTATAACGTATAACGTATAACGTATAACGTACAACGTACAAAGTATAACGTATAACGTATAATGTTAAACGTATAACCTATAACGTACAACGTATAACGTTTAGACGTATAACGTATAACGTATAACGTATAACGTATAACGTATAACGTATAACGTATAACGTATAACGTATAACGTATAACGTATAACGTATAACGTATAACGTATAACGTATAACGTATAACGTATAACGTATAACGTATAACGTATAACGTATAACGTATAACGTATAACGTATAACGTATAACGTATAACGTATAACGTATAACGTATAACGTATAACGTATAACGTATAACGTATAACGTATAACGTATAACGTATAACGTATAACGTATAACGTATAACGTATAACGTATAACGTATAACGTATAACGTATAACGTATAACGTATAACGTATAACGTATAACGTATAACGTATAACGTATAACGTATAACGTATAACGTATAACGTATAACGTATAACGTATAACGTATAACGTATAACGTATAACGTATAACGTATAACGTATAACGTATAACGTATAACGTATAACGTATAACGTATAACGTATAACGTATAACGTATAACGTATAACGTATAACGTATAACGTATAACGTATAACGTATAACGTATAACGTATAACGTATAACGTATAACGTATAACGTACAACGTATAACGTATAACGTATAACGTATAACGTATAACGTATAACGTATAACGTATAACGTATAACGTATAACGTATAACGTATAACGTATAACGTACAACGTACAACGTATAACGTATAACGTATAACGTATAACGTATAACGTATAACGTATAACGTATAACGTATAACGTATAACGTATAACGTATAACGTATAACGTATAACGTATAACGTATAACGTATAACGTATAACGTATAACGTATAACGTATAACGTATAACGTATAACGTATAACGTATAACGTATAACGTATAACGTATAACGTATAACGTATAACGTATAACGTATAACGTATAACGTATAACGTATAACATATAACGTATAACGTTAAACATATAACGTATTTACTTATAACGTATAACGTATAACGTGTAACGTTTAACGTATAACGTATAATGTATAATGTATAACGTTAAACGTATAACGTATAACGTACAACGTATAACGTATAACGTTAAACATATAACGTATAACGTATAACGTATAACGTATAACGTATAACGTATAACGTATAACGTATAATGTATAACGTATAACGTATAACGTATAACGTATAACGTATAACGTATAACGTACAACGTACAACGTATAACGTATAACGTATAACGTATAATGTTAAACGTATAACGTATAACGTATAACGTATAACGTATAACGTATAACGTATAACGTATAACGTATAACGTATAACGTATAACGTATAACGTATAACGTATAACGTATAACGTATAACGTATAACGTATAACGTATAACGTATAACGTATAACGTATAACGTATAACGTATAACGTATAACGTATAACGTATAACGTATAACGTATAACGTATAACGTATAACGTATAACGTATAACGTATAACGTATAACGTATAACGTATAACGTATAACGTATAACGTATAACGTATAACGTATAACGTATAACGTATAACGTATAACGTATAACGTATAACGTATAACGTATAACGTATAACGTATAACGTATAACGTATAACGTATAACGTATAACGTATAACGTATAACGTATAACGTATAACGTATAACGTATAACGTATAACGTATAACGTATATGTATAACGTATATCGTATAACGTATAAAGTATAACGTATAACGTATAACGTATAACGTATAACGTATAACGTATAACGTATAACGTATAACGTATAACGTATAACGTATAACGTATAACGTATAACGTATAACGTATAACGTATAACGTATAACGTATAACGTATAACGTATAACGTATAACGTATAACGTATAACGTATAACGTATAACGTATAACGTATAACGTATAACGTATAACGTATAACGTATAACGTATAACGTATAACGTATAACGTATAACGTATAACGTATAACGTATAACGTATAACGTATAACGTATAACGTATAACGTATAACGTATAACGTATAACGTATAACGTATAACGTATAACGTATAACGTATAACGTATAACGTATAACGTATAACGTATAACGTATAACGTATAACGTATAACGTATAACGTATAACGTATAACGTATAACGTATAACGTATAACGTATAACGTATAACGTATAACGTATAACGTATAACGTATAACGTATAACGTATAACGTATAACGTATAACGTATAACGTATAACGTATAACGTATAATGTTAAACGTATAACCTATAACGTACAACGTATAACGTTTAGACGTATAACGTATAATGTATAACGTATAACGTTAAACGTATAACGTATAACGTATAACGTTAAACATATAACGTATAACGTATAACGTTAAACGTATAACGTATAACGTATAACGTTAAACATATAACGTATAACGTACAACGTATAATGTATAACGTATAACGTATAACGTATAACGCATAACGTATAACGTATAACGTATAATGTTAAACGTATAACCTATAACGTATAACGTTAAACGTACAACGTATAATGCATAACGTATAACGTATAACGTATAACGTATAACGTATAACGTATAACGTATAACGTATAACGTATAACGTATAACGTATAACGTATAACGTATAACGTATAACGTATAACGTATAACGTATAACGTATAACGTATAACGTATAACGTATAACGTATAACGTATAACGTATAACGTATAACGTATAACGTATAACGTATAACGTATAACGTATAACGTATAACGTATAACGTATAACGTATAACGTATAACGTATAACGTATAACGTATAACGTATAACGTATAACGTATAACGTATAACGTATAACGTATAACGTATAACGTATAACGTATAACGTATAACGTATAACGTATAACGTATAACGTATAACGTATAACGTATAACGTATAACGTATAACGTATAACGTATAACGTATAACGTATAACGTATAACGTATAACGTATAACGTATAACGTATAACGTATAACGTATAACGTATAACGTATAACGTATAACGTATAACGTATAACGTATAACGTATAACGTATAACGTATAACGTATAACGTATAACGTATAACGTATAACGTATAACGTATAACGTATAACGTATAACGTATAACGTATAACGTATAACGTATAACGTATAACGTATAACGTATAACGTATAACGTATAACGTATAACGTATAACGTATAACGTATAACGTATAACGTATAACGTATAACGTATAACGTATAACGTATAACGTATAACGTATAACGTATAACGTATAACGTATAACGTATAACGTATAACGTATAACGTATAACGTATAACGTATAACGTATAACGTATAACGTATAACGTATAACGTATAACGTATAACGTATAACGTATAACGTATAACGTATAATGTTTAACGTACAGCGTATAACGTATATCGAATAACGTACTGCGTATAACGTATAACGTATAACGTATAACGTATAACGTATAACGTATAACGTATAACGTATAACGTATAACGTATAACGTATAACGTATAACGAATTACGTAATAAGTGTAACGTATAATGTATAACGTATAACGTATAACGTATAACGTATAACGTATAACGTATAACCTATAACGTATAACGTATATCGTATAACGTATAACGTATAACCTATAACGTATAACGTATAACGTATAACGTATAACGTATAACGTATAACGTATAACGTATAACGTATAACGTATAACGTATAACCTATAACGTATAACGTATAACGTATAACGTATAACGTATAACGTATAACGTATAACGTATAACGTATAACGTATAACGTATAACGTATAACGTATAACGTATAACGTATGACGTATAACGTATAACGTATAACGTATAACGTATAACGTATAACGCAGAACGTGTAACGTATAACGTTTAACGTACAGCGTATAACGTATATCGAATAACGTACTGCGTATAACGTATAACCTTTAACGTATAACGCAGAACGTGTAACGTATAACGTATAACGTACAGCGTATAACGTATTCCGAATAACGTATAACGCAGAACGTGTAACGTATAACGTTTAACGTACAGCGTATAACGTATATCGAATAACGTAAAACGTGTAACGCAGAACGTGTAACGTATATCGTTTAACGTACAGCGTATAACGTATATCGAATAACGTACTGCGTATAACGTATAAAGTATAACGTATAACGCAGAACGTGTAACGTATAACGTATAACGTACAGCGTATAACGTATTCCGAATAACGTATAACGCAGAACGTGTAACGTATAACGTTTAACGTACAGCGTATAACGTATATCGAATAACGTACTGCGTATAACGTATAACGTATAACGTATAACGCAGAACGTGTAACGTGTAACGTATAACGTATAACGTACAGCGTATAACGTATAACGTATAACGTATAACGTATAACGTATAACGTATAACGTATAACGTATAACGTATAACGTACAACGTATAACGTATAACGTATAACGTATAACGTATAACGTATAACGTATAACGTATAACGTATAACGTATAACGTATAACGTATAACGCATAACGTATAACGTATAACGTATAACGTATAACGTATAACGTATAACGTATAACGTATAACGTATAACGTATAACGTATAACGTATAACGTATAACGTATAACGTATAACGTATAACGTATAACGTATAACGTATAACGTATAACGTATAACGTATAACGTATAACGCAGAACGTGTAACGTATAACGTTTAACGTACAGCGTATAACGTATATCGAATAACGTACTGCGTATAACGTATAACGTATAACGTATAACGCAGAACGTGTAACGTATAACGTATAACGTATAACGTACAGCGTATAACGTATAACGTATAACGTATAACGTATAACGTATAACGTATAACGTATAACGTATAACGTATAACGTATAACGTATAACGTATAACGTATAACGTATAACGTATAACGTATAACGTATAACGTATAACGTATAACGTATAACGTATAACGTATAACGTATAACGTATAACGTATAACGTATAACGTATAACGTATAACGTATAACGTATAACGTATAACGTATAACGTATAACGTATAACGTATAACGTATAACGTATAACGTATAACGTATAACGTATAACGTATAACGTATAACGTATAACGTATAACGTATAACGTATAACGTATAACGTATAACGTATAACGTATAACGTATAACGTATAACGTATAACGTATAACGTATAACGTATAACGTATAACGTATAACGTATAACGTATAACGTATAACGTATAACGTATAGCGTATAACGTATAGCGTATAACGTATAGCGTATAACGTATAACGTATAACGTATAACGTATAACGTATAACGTATAACGTATAACGTATAACGTATAACGTATAACGTATAACGTATAACGTATAACGTATAACGTATAACGTATAACGTATAACGTATAACGTATAACGTATAACGTATAACGTATAACGTATAACGTATAACGTATAACGTATAACGTATAACGTATAACGTATAACTTATAACGTATATCGTATAACGAATTACGTAATAAGTATAACGTATAATGTATAACGTATAACGTATAACGCAGAACGTGTAACGTATAACGTATAACGTACAGCGTATAACGTATATCGAATAACGTAAAACGTATAACGCAGAACGTGTAACGTATAACGTATAACGTACAGCGTATAACGTATTCCGAATAACGTATAACGCAGAACGTGTAACGTATAACGTTTAACGTACAGCGTATAACGTATATCGAATAACGTACTGCGTATAACGTATAACGTATAACGCATAACGTATAACGTATAACGTATAACGTATAACGTATAACGTATAACGTATAACGTATAACGTATAACGTATAACGTATAACGTATAACGTATAACGTATAACGTATAACGTATAACGTATAACGTATAACGTATAACGTATAACGTATAACGTATAACGTATAACGTATAACCTATAACGTACAGCGTATAACGTATAACGTATAACGTATAGCGTATAACGTATAACGTGTAACGTATAACGTTTAACGTACAACGTATAACGTATAACGTATAACGTATAACGTATAACGTATAACGTATAACGTATAACGTATAACGTATAACGTATAACGTATAACGTATAACGTATAACGTATAACGTATAACGTATAACGTATAACGTATAACGTATAACGTATAACGTATAACGTATAACGTATAACGTATAACGTATAACGTATAACGTATAACGTATAACGTATAACGTATAACGTATAACGTATAACGTATAACGTATAACGTATAACGTATAACGTATAACGTATAACGTATAACGTATAACGTATAACGTATAACGTATAACGTATAACGTATAACGTATAACGTATAACGTATAACGTATAACGTATAACGTATAACGTATAACGTATAACGTATAACGTATAACGTATAACGTATAACGTATAACGAATTACGTAATAAGTATAACGTATAATGTATAACGTATAACGTATAACGCAGAACGTGTAACGTATAACGTATAACGTACAGCGTATAACGTATATCGAATAACGTAAAACGTATAACGCAGAACGTGTAACGTATATCGTTTAACGTACAGCGTATAACGTATATCGAATAACGTACTGCGTATAACGTATAACGTATAACGTATAACGTATAACGCAGAACGTGTAACGTATAACGTATAACGTACAGCGTATAACGTATTCCGAATAACGTATAACGCAGAACGTGTAACGTATAACGTTTAACGTACAGCGTATAACGTATATCGAATAACGTACTGCGTATAACGTATAACGTATAACGTATAACGCAGAACGTGTAACGTATAACGTATAACGTATAACGTACAGCGTATAACGTATAACGTATAACGTATAACGTATAACGTATAACGTATAACGTATAACGTATAACGTATAACGTATAACGTATAACGTATAACGTATAACGTATAACGTATAACGTATAACGTATAACGTATAACGTATAACGTATAACGTATAACGTATAACGTATAACGTATAACGTATAACGTATAACGTATAACGTATAACGTATAACGTATAACGTATAACGTATAACGTATAACGTATAACGTATAACGTATAACGTATAACGTATAACGTATAACGTATAACGTATAACGTATAACGTATAACGTATAACGTATAACGTATAACGTATAACGTATAACGTATAACGTATAACGTATAACGTATAACGTATAACGTATAACGTATAACGTATAACGTATAACGTATAACGTATAACGTATAACGTATAACGTATAACGTATAACGTATAACGTATAGCGTATAACGTATAGCGTATAACGTATAGCGTATAACGTATAACGTATAACGTATAACGTATAACGTATAACGTATAACGTATAACGTATAACGTATAACGTATAACGTATAACGTATAACGTATAACGTATAACGTATAACGTATAACGTATAACGTATAACGTATAACGTATAACGTATAACGTATAACGTATAACGTATAACGTATAACGTATAACGTATAACGTATAACGTATAACGTATAACGTATAACTTATAACGTATATCGTATAACGAATTACGTAATAAGTATAACGTATAATGTATAACGTATAACGTATAACGCAGAACGTGTAACGTATAACGTATAACGTACAGCGTATAACGTATATCGAATAACGTAAAACGTATAACGCAGAACGTGTAACGTATAACGTATAACGTACAGCGTATAACGTATTCCGAATAACGTATAACGCAGAACGTGTAACGTATAACGTTTAACGTACAGCGTATAACGTATATCGAATAACGTACTGCGTATAACGTATAACGTATAACGTATAACGCAGAACGTGTAACGTGTAACGTATAACGTATAACGTACAGCGTATAACGTATAACGTATAACGTATAACGTATAACGTATAACGTATAACGTATAACGTATAACGTATAACGTATAACGTATAACGTATAACGTATAACGTATAACGTATAACGTATAACGTATAACGTATAACGTATAACGTATAACGTATAACGTATAACGTATAACGTATAACGTATAACGTATAACGTATAACGTATAACGTATAACGTATAACGTATAACGTATAACGTATAACGTATAACGTATAACGTATAACGTATAACGTATAACGTATAACGTATAACGTATAACGTATAACGTATAACGTATAACGTATAACGTATAACGTATAACGTATAACGTATAACGTATAACGTATAACGTATAACGTATAACGTATAACGTATAACGTATAACGTATAACGTATAACGTATAACGTATAACGTATAACGTATAACGTATAACGTATAACGTATAACGTATAACGTATAACGTATAACGTATAACGTATAACGTATAACGTATAACGTATAACGTATAACGTATAACGTATAACGTATAACGTATAACGTATAACGTATAACGTATAACGTATAACGTATAACGTATAACGTATAACGTATAACCTATAACGTATAACGTATAACGTATAACGTATAACGTATAGCGTATAACGTATAACGTGTAACGTATAACGTTTAACGTACAATGTACAACGTATAACGTATAACGTATAACGTATAACGTATAACGTATAACGTATAACGTATAACGTATAACGTATAACGTATAACGTATAACGTATAACGTATAACGTATAACGTATAACGTATAACGTATAACGTATAACGTATAACGTATAACGTATAACGTATAACGTATAACGTATAACGTATAACGTATAACGTATAACGTATAACGTATAACGTATAACGTATAACGTATAACGAATTACGTAATAAGTATAACGTATAATGTATAACGTATAACGTATAACGCAGAACGTGTAACGTATAACGTATAACGTACAGCGTATAACGTATATCGAATAACGTAAAACGTATAACGCAGAACGTGTAACGTATATCGTTTAACGTACAGCGTATAACGTATATCGAATAACGTACTGCGTATAACGTATAACGTATAACGTATAACGTATAACGTATAACGCAGAACGTGTAACGTATAACGTATAACGTACAGCGTATAACGTATTCCGAATAACGTATAACGCAGAACGTGTAACGTATAACGTTTAACGTACAGCGTATAACGTATATCGAATAACGTACTGCGTATAACGTATAACGTATAACGTATAACGCAGAACGTGTAACGTATAACGTATAACGTATAACGTATAACGTACAGCGTATAACGTATAACGTATAACGTATAACGTATAACGTATAACGTATAACGTATAACGTATAACGTATAACGTATAACGTATAACGTATAACGTATAACGTATAACGTATAACGTATAACGTATAACGTATAACGTATAACGTATAACGTATAACGTATAACGTATAACGTATAACGTATAACGTATAACGTATAACGTATAACGTATAACGTATAACGTATAACGTATAACGTATAACGTATAACGTATAACGTATAACGTATAACGTATAACGTATAACGTATAACGTATAACGTATAACGTATAACGTATAACGTATAACGTATAACGTATAACGTATAACGTATAACGTATAACGTATAACGTATAACGTATAACGTATAACGTATAACGTATAACGTATAACCTATAACGTATAACGTATAACGTATAACGTATAACGTATAGCGTATAACGTATAACGTGTAACGTATAACGTTTAACGTACAATGTACAACGTATAACGTATAACGTATAACGTATAACGTATAACGTATAACGTATAACGTATAACGTATAACGTATAACGTATAACGTATAACGTATAACGTATAACGTATAACGTATAACGTATAACGTATAACGTATAACGTATAACGTATAACGTATAACGTATAACGTATAACGTATAACGTATAACGTATAACGTATAACGTATAACGTATAACGTATAACGTATAACGTATAACGAACGAATTACGTAATAAGTATAACGTATAATGTATAACGTATAACGTATAACGCAGAACGTGTAACGTATAACGTATAACGTACAGCGTATAACGTATATCGAATAACGTAAAACGTATAACGCAGAACGTGTAACGTATATCGTTTAACGTACAGCGTATAACGTATATCGAATAACGTACTGCGTATAACGTATAACGTATAACGTATAACGTATAACGTATAACGCAGAACGTGTGACGTATAACGTATAACGTACAGCGTATAACGTATTCCGAATAACGTATAACGCAGAACGTGTAACGTATAACGTTTAACGTACAGCGTATAACGTATATCGAATAACGTACTGCGTATAACGTATAACGTATAACGTATAACGCAGAACGTGTAACGTATAACGTATAACGTATAACGTATAACGTACAGCGTATAACGTATAACGTATAACGTATAACGTATAACGTATAACGTATAACGTATAACGTATAACGTATAACGTATAACGTATAACGTATAACGTATAACGTATAACGTATAACGTATAACGTATAACGTATAACGTATAACGTATAACGTATAACGTATAACGTATAACGTATAACGTATAACGTACAACGTATAACGTATAACGTATAACGTATAACGTATAACGTACAACGTATAACGTACAACGTATAACGTACAACGTATAACGTATAACGTATAACGTATAACGTATAACGTATAACGTATAACGTATAACGTATAACGTATAACGTATAACGTATAACGGATAACGTATAACGTATAACGTATAACGTATAACGTATAACGTATAACGTATAACGTATAACGTATAACGTATAACGTATAACGTATAACGTATAACGTATAACGTATAACGTATAACGTATAACGTATAACGTATAACGTATAACGTATAACGTATAACGTATAACGTATAACGTATAACGTATAACGTATAACGTATAACGTATAACGTATAACGTATAACGTATAACGTATAACGTATAACGTATAACGTATAACGTATAACGTATAACGTATAACGTATAACGTATAACGTATAACGTATAACGTATAACGTATAACGTATAACGTATAACGTATAACGTATAACGTATAACGTATAACGTATAACGTATAACGTATAACGTATAACGTATAACGTATAACGTATAACGTATAACGTATAACGTATAACGTATAACGTATAACGTATAACGTATAACGTATAACGTATAACGTATAACGTATAACGTATAACGTATAACGTATAACGTATAACGTATAACGTATAACGTATAACGTATAACGTATAACGTATAACGTATAACGTATAACGTATAACGTATAACGTATAACGTATAACGTATAACGTATAACGTATAACGTATAACGTATAACGTATAACGTATAACGTATAACGTATAACGTATAACGTATAACGTATAACGTATAACGTATAACGTATAACGTATAACGTATAACGTATAACGTATAACGTATAACGTATAACGTATAACGTATAACGTATAACGTATAACGTATAACGTATAACGTATAACGTATAACGAATTACGTAATAAGTATAACGTATAATGTATAACGTATAACGTATAACGCAGAACGTGTAACGTATAACGTATAACGTACAGCGTATAACGTATATCGAATAACGTAAAACGTATAACGCAGAACGTGTAACGTATATCGTTTAACGTACAGCGTATAAAGTATATCGAATAACGTACTGCGTATAACGTATAACGTATAACGTATAACGCAGAACGTGTAACGTATAACGTTTAACGTACAGCGTATAACGTATATCGAATAACGTACTGCGTATAACGTATAACGTATAACGTATAACGCAGAACGTGTAACGTATAACGTATAACGTATAACGTACAGCGTATAACGTAAAACGTATAACGTACAGCGTATAACGTATTCCGAATAACGTATAACGCAGAACGTGTAACGTATAACGTTTAACGTACAGCGTATAACGTATATCGAATAACGTACTGCGTATAACGTATAACGTATAACGTATAACGCAGAACGTGTAACGTATAACGTATAACGTATAACGTATAACGTATAACGTATAACGTAAAACGTATAACGTATAACGTATAACGTATAACGTATAACGTATAACGTATAACGTATAACGTATAACGTATAACGTATAACGTATAACGTATAACGTATAACGTATAACGTATAACGTATAACGTATAACGTATAACGTATAACGTATAACGTATAACGTATAACGTATAACGTATAACGTATAACGTATAACGTATAACGTATAACGTATAACGTATAACGTATAACGTATAACGTAAAACGTATAACGTATAACGTATAACGTATAACGTATAACGTATAACGTATAACGTATAACGTATAACGTATAACGTATAACGTATAACGTATAACGTATAACGTATATCGAATAACGTACTGCGTATAACGTATAACGTATAACGTATAACGCAGAACGTGTAACGTATAACGTATAACGTATAACGTACAGCGTATAACGTAAAACGTATAACGTACAGCGTATAACGTATTCCGAATAACGTATAACGCAGAACGTATAACGTATAACGTATAACGTATAACGTATAACGTATAACGTATAACGTATAACGTATAACGTATAACGTATAACGTATAACGTATAACGTATAACGTATAACGTATAACGTATAACGTATAAAGTATAACGTATAACGTATAACGTATAACGTATAACGTATAACGTATAACGTATAACGTATAACGTATAACGTATAACGTATAACGTATAACGTATAACGTATAACGTATAACGTATAACGTATAACGAATTACGTAATAAGTATAACGTATAATGTATAACGTATAACGTATAACGTATAACGTATAACGTATAACGTATAACGTATAACGTATAACGTATAACGTATAACGTATAACGTATAACGTATAACGTATAACGTATAACGTATAACGTATAACGAATTACGTAATAAGTATAACGTATAATGTATAACGTATAACGTATAACGCAGAACGTGTAACGTATAACGTATAACGTACAGCGTATAACGTATATCGAATAACGTAAAACGTATAACGCAGAACGTGTAACGTATATCGTTTAACGTACAGCGTATAACGTATATCGAATAACGTACTGCGTATAACGTATAACGTATAACGTATAACGTATAACGCAGAACGTGTAACGTATAACGTATAACGTACAGCGTATAACGTATTCCGAATAACGTATAACGCAGAACGTGTAACGTATAACGTTTAACGTACAGCGTATAACGTATATCGAATAACGTACTGCGTATAACGTATAACGTATAACGTATAACGCAGAACGTGTAACGTATAACGTATAACGTATAACGTACAGCGTATAACGTATAACGTATAACGTATAACGTATAACGTATAACGTATAACGTATAACGTATAACGTATAACGTATAACGTATAACGTATAACGTATAACGTATAACGTATAACGTATAACGTATAACGTATAACGTATAACGTATAACGTATAACGTATAACGTATAACGTATAACGTATAACGTATAACGTATAACGTATAACGTATAACGTATAACGTATAACGTATAACGTATAACGTATAACGTATAACGTATAACGTATAACGTATAACGTATAACGTATAACGTATAACGTATAACGTATAACGTATAACGTATAACGTATAACGTATAACGTATAACGTATAACGTATAACGTATAACGTATAACGTATAACGTATAACGTATAACGTATAACGTATAACGTATAACGTATAACGTATAACGTATAACGTATAACGTATAACGTATAACGTATAACGTATAACGTATAACGTATAACGTATAACGTATAACGTATAGCGTATAACGTATAGCGTATAACGTATAGCGTATAACGTATAACGTATAACGTATAACGTATAACGTATAACGTATAACGTATAACGTATAACGTATAACGTATAACGTATAACGTATAACGTATAACGTATAACGTATAACGTATAACGTATAACGTATAACGTATAACGTATAACGTATAACGTATAACGTATAACGTATAACGTATAACGTATAACGTATAACGTATAACTTATAACGTATATCGTATAACGAATTACGTAATAAGTATAACGTATAATGTATAACGTATAACGTATAACGCAGAACGTTTAACGTATAACGTATAACGTACAGCGTATAACGTATATCGAATAACGTAAAACGTATAACGCAGAACGTGTAACGTATAACGTATAACGTACAGCGTATAACGTATTCCGAATAACGTATAACGCAGAACGTGTAACGTATAACGTTTAACGTACAGCGTATAACGTATATCGAATAACGTACTGCGTATAACGTATAACGTATAACGCATAACGTATAACGTATAACGTATAACGTATAACGTATAACGTATAACGTATAACGTATAACGTATAACGTATAACGTATAACGTATAACGTATAACGTATAACGTATAACGTATGACGTATAACGTATAACGTATAACGTATAACGTATAACGTATAACGTATAACGTATAACGTATAACCTATAACGTACAGCGTATAACGTATAACGTATAACGTATAGCGTATAACGTATAACGTGTAACGTATAACGTTTAACGTACAACGTATAACGTATAACGTATAACGTATAACGTATAACGTATAACGTATAACGTATAACGTATAACGTATAACGTATAACGTATAACGTATAACGTATAACGTATAACGTATAACGTATAACGTATAACGTATAACGTATAACGTATAACGTATAACGTATAACGTATAACGTATAACGTATAACGTATAACGTATAACGTATAACGTATAACGTATAACGTATAACGTATAACGTATAACGTATAACGTATAACGTATAACGTATAACGTATAACGTATAACGTATAACGTATAACGTATAACGTATAACGTATAACGTATAACGTATAACGTATAACGTATAACGTATAACGTATAACGTATAACGTATAACGTATAACGTATAACGTATAACGAATTACGTAATAAGTATAACGTATAATGTATAACGTATAACGTATAACGCAGAACGTGTAACGTATAACGTATAACGTACAGCGTATAACGTATATCGAATAACGTAAAACGTATAACGCAGAACGTGTAACGTATATCGTTTAACGTACAGCGTATAACGTATATCGAATAACGTACTGCGTATAACGTATAACGTATAACGTATAACGTATAACGCAGAACGTGTAACGTATAACGTATAACGTACAGCGTATAACGTATTCCGAATAACGTATAACGCAGAACGTGTAACGTATAACGTTTAACGTACAGCGTATAACGTATATCGAATAACGTACTGCGTATAACGTATAACGTATAACGTATAACGCAGAACGTGTAACGTATAACGTATAACGTATAACGTACAGCGTATAACGTATAACGTATAACGTATAACGTATAACGTATAACGTATAACGTATAACGTATAACGTATAACGTATAACGTATAACGTATAACGTATAACGTATAACGTATAACGTATAACGTATAACGTATAACGTATAACGTATAACGTATAACGTATAACGTATAACGTATAACGTATAACGTATAACGTATAACGTATAACGTATAACGTATAACGTATAACGTATAACGTATAACGTATAACGTATAACGTATAACGTATAACGTATAACGTATAACGTATAACGTATAACGTATAACGTATAACGTATAACGTATAACGTATAACGTATAACGTATAACGTATAACGTATAACGTATAACGTATAACGTATAACGTATAACGTATAACGTATAACGTATAACGTATAACGTATAGCGTATAACGTATAGCGTATAACGTATAGCGTATAACGTATAACGTATAACGTATAACGTATAACGTATAACGTATAACGTATAACGTATAACGTATAACGTATAACGTATAACGTATAACGTATAACGTATAACGTATAACGTATAACGTATAACGTATAACGTATAACGTATAACGTATAACGTATAACGTATAACGTATAACTTATAACGTATATCGTATAACGAATTACGTAATAAGTATAACGTATAATGTATAACGTATAACGTATAACGCAGAACGTGTAACGTATAACGTATAACGTACAGCGTATAACGTATATCGAATAACGTAAAACGTATAACGCAGAACGTGTAACGTATAACGTATAACGTACAGCGTATAACGTATTCCGAATAACGTATAACGCAGAACGTGTAACGTATAACGTTTAACGTACAGCGTATAACGTATATCGAATAACGTACTGCGTATAACGTATAACGTATAACGTATAACGCAGAACGTGTAACGTGTAACGTATAACGTATAACGTACAGCGTATAACGTATAACGTATAACGTATAACGTATAACGTATAACGTATAACGTATAACGTATAACGTATAACGTATAACGTATAACGTATAACGTATAACGTATAACGTATAACGTATAACGTATAACGTATAACGTATAACGTATAACGTATAACGTATAACGTATAACGTATAACGTATAACGTATAACGTATAACGTATAACGTATAACGTATAACGTATAACGTATAACGTATAACGTATAACGTATAACGTATAACGTATAACGTATAACGTATAACGTATAACGTATAACGTATAACGTATAACGTATAACGTATAACGTATAACGTATAACGTATAACGTATAACGTATAACGTATAACGTATAATGTATAACGTATAACGTATAACGTATAACGTATAACGTATAACGTATAACGTATAACGTATAACGTATAACGTATAACGTATAACGTATAACGTATAACGTATAACGTATAACGTATAACGTATAACGTATAACGTATAACGTATAACGTATAACGTATAACGTATAACGTATAACGTATAACGTATAACGTATAACGTATAACGTATAACGTATAACCTATAACGTATAACGTATAACGTATAGCGTATAACGTATAACGTGTAACGTATAACGTTTAACGTACAATGTACAACGTATAACGTATAACGTATAACGTATAACGTATAACGTATAACGTATAACGTATAACGTATAACGTATAACGTATAACGTATAACGTATAACGTATAACGTATAACGTATAACGTATAACGTATAACGTATAACGTATAACGTATAACGTATAACGTATAACGTATAACGTATAACGTATAACGTATAACGTATAACGTATAACGTATAACGTATAACGTATAACGTATAACGTATAACGAATTACGTAATAAGTATAACGTATAATGTATAACGTATAACGTATAACGCAGAACGTGTAACGTATAACGTATAACGTACAGCGTATAACGTATATCGAATAACGTAAAACGTATAACGCAGAACGTGTAACGTATATCGTTTAACGTACAGCGTATAACGTATATCGAATAACGTACTGCGTATAACGTATAACGTATAACGTATAACGTATAACGTATAACGCAGAACGTGTAACGTATAACGTATAACGTACAGCGTATAACGTATTCCGAATAACGTATAACGCAGAACGTGTAACGTATAACGTTTAACGTACAGCGTATAACGTATATCGAATAACGTACTGCGTATAACGTATAACGTATAACGTATAACGCAGAACGTGTAACGTATAACGTATAACGTATAACGTATAACGTACAGCGTATAACGTATAACGTATAACGTATAACGTATAACGTATAACGTATAACGTATAACGTATAACGTATAACGTATAACGTATAACGTATAACGTATAACGTATAACGTATAACGTATAACGTATAACGTATAACGTATAACGTATAACGTATAACGCATAACGTATAACGTATAACGTATAACGTATAACGTATAACGTACAACGTATAACGTATAACGTATAACGTATAACGTATAACGTACAACGTATAACGTACAACGTATAACGTACAACGTATAACGTATAACGTATAACGTATAACGTATAACGTATAACGTATAACGTATAACGTATAACGTATAACGTATAACGGATAACGTATAACGTATAACGTATAACGTATAACGTATAACGGATAACGTATAACGTATAACGTATAACGTATAACGTATAACGTATAACGTATAACGTATAACGTATAACGTATAACGTATAACGTATAACGTATAACGTATAACGTATAACGTATAACGTATAACGTATAACGTATAACGTATAACGTATAACGTATAACGTATAACGTATAACGTATAACGTATAACGTATAACGTATAACGTATAACGTATAACGTATAACGTATAACGTATAACGTATAACGTATAACGTATAACGTATAACGTATAACGTATAACGTATAACGTATAACGTATAACGTATAACGTATAACGTATAACGTATAACGTATAACGTATAACGTATAACGTATAACGTATAACGTATAACGTATAACGTATAACGTATAACGTATAACGTATAACGTATAACGTATAACGTATAACGTATAACGTATAACGTATAACGTATAACGTATAACGTATAACGTATAACGTATAACGTATAACGTATAACGTATAACGTATAACGTATAACGTATAACGTATAACGTATAACGTATAACGTATAACGTATAACGTATAACGTATAACGTATAACGTATAACGAATTACGTAATAAGTATAACGTATAATGTATAACCTATAACGTATAACGCAGAACGTGTAACGTATAACGTATAACGTACAGCGTATAACGTATATCGAATAACGTAAAACGTATAACGCAGAACGTGTAACGTATATCGTTTAACGTACAGCGTATAACGTATATCGAATAACGTACTGCGTATAACGTATAACGTATAACGTATAACGCAGAACGTGTAACGTATAACGTTTAACGTACAGCGTATAACGTATATCGAATAACGTACTGCGTATAACGTATAACGTATAACGTATAACGCAGAACGTGTAACGTATAACGTATAACGTATAACGTACAGCGTATAACGTAAAACGTATAACGTACAGCGTATAACGTATTCCGAATAACGTATAACGCAGAACGTGTAACGTATAACGTTTAACGTACAGCGTATAACGTATATCGAATAACGTACTGCGTATAACGTATAACGTATAACGTATAACGCAGAACGTGTAACGTATAACGTATAACGTATAACGTATAACGTATAACGTATAACGTAAAACGTATAACGTATAACGTATAACGTATAACGTATAACGTATAACGTATAACGTATAACGTATAACGTATAACGTATAACGTATAACGTATAACGTATAACGTATAACGTATAACGTATAACGTATAACGTATAACGTATAACGTATAACGTATAACGTATAACGTATAACGTATAACGTATAACGTATAACGTATAACGTATAACGTATAACGTATAACGTATAACGTATAACGTATAACGTATAACGTATAACGTATAACGTATAACGTAAAACGTATAACGTATAACGTATAACGTATAACGTATAACGTATAACGTATAACGTATAACGTATAACGTAT
Source organism: Lasioglossum morio (assembly GCA_916610235.2). Taxonomy (NCBI): domain Eukaryota; kingdom Metazoa; phylum Arthropoda; class Insecta; order Hymenoptera; family Halictidae; genus Lasioglossum; species Lasioglossum morio. The sequence goes on along the minus strand of CAKAJA020000225.1, from coordinate 4,158 downwards.
AACGTATAACGTATAACGTATAACGTATAACGTATAACGTATATCGAATAACGTACTGCGTATAACGTATAACGTATAACGTATAACGCAGAACGTGTAACGTATAACGTATAACGTATAACGTACAGCGTATAACGTAAAACGTATAACGTACAGCGTATAACGTATTCCGAATAACGTATAACGCAGAACGTATAACGTATAACGTATAACGTATAACGTATAACGTATAACGTATAACGTATAACGTATAACGTATAACGTATAACGTATAACGTATAACGTATAACGTATAACGTATAACGTATAACGTATAAAGTATAACGTATAACGTATAACGTATAACGTATAACGTATAACGTATAACGTATAACGTATAACGTATAACGTATAACGTATAACGTATAACGTATAACGTATAACGTATAACGTATAACGAATTACGTAATAAGTATAACGTATAATGTATAACGTATAACGTATAACGTATAACGTATAACGTATAACGTATAACGTATAACGTATAACGTATAACGTATAACGTATAACCTATAACGTATAACGTATAACGTATAACGTATAACGTATAACGTATAACGTATAACGTATAACGTATAACGTATAACGTATAACGTATAACGTATAACGTATAACGCAGAACGTGTAACGTATAACGTTTAACGTACAGCGTATAACGTATATCGAATAACGTACTGCGTATAACGTATAACCTTTAACGTATAACGCAGAACGTGTAACGTATAACGTATAACGTACAGCGTATAACGTATTCCGAATAACGTATAACGCAGAACGTGTAACGTATAACGTTTAACGTACAGCGTATAACGTATATCGAATAACGTACTGCGTATAACGTATAACGTATAACGTATAACGCAGAACGTGTAACGTATAACGTATAACGTATAACGTACAGCGTATAACGTATAACGTATAAAGTATAACGTATAACGTATAACGTATAACGTATAACGTATAACGTATAACGTATAACGTATAACGTATAACGTATAACGTATAACGTATAACGTATAACGTATAACGTATAACGTATAACGTATAACGTATAACGTATAACGTATAACGTATAACGTATAACGTATAACGTATAACGTATAACGTATAACGTATAACGTATAACGTATAACGTATAACGTATAACGTATAACGTATAACGTATAACGTATAACGTATAACGTATAACGTATAACGTATAACGTATAACGTATAACGTATAACGTATAACGTATAACGTATAACGTATAACGTATAACGTATAACGTATAACGTATAACGTATAACGTATAACGTATAACGTATAACGTATAACGTATAACGTATAACGTATAACGTATAACGTATAACGTATAACGTATAACGTATAACGTATAACGTATAACGTATAACGTATAACGTATAACGTATAACGTATAACGTATAACGTATAACGTATAACGTATAACGTATAACGTATAACGTATAACGTATAACGTATAACGTATAACGTATAACGTATAACGTATAACGTATAACGTATAACGTATAACGTATAACGTATAACGTATAACGTATAACGTATAACGTATAACGTATAACGTATAACGTATAACGTATAACGTATAACGTATAACGTATAACGAATTACGTAATAAGTATAACGTATAATGTATAACGTATAACGTATAACGCAGAACGTGTAACGTATAACGTATAACGTACAGCGTATAACGTATATCGAATAACGTAAAACGTATAACGCAGAACGTGTAACGTATATCGTTTAACGTACAGCGTATAACGTATATCGAATAACGTACTGCGTATAACGTATAACGTATAACGGATAACGCAGAACGTGTAACGTATAACGTATAACGTACAGCGTATAACGTATTCCGAATAACGTATAACGCAGAACGTGTAACGTATAACGTTTAACGTACAGCGTATAACGTATATCGAATAACGTACTGCGTATAACGTATAACGTACAGCGTATAACGTATTCCGAATAACGTATAACGCAGAACGTGTAACGTATAACGTTTAACGTACAGCGTATAACGTATATCGAATAACGTACTGCGTATAACGTATAACGTATAACGTATAACGCAGAACGTGTAACGTGTAACGTATAACGTATAACGTACAGCGTATAACGTATAACGTATAACGTATAACGTATAACGTATAACGTATAACGTATAACGTATAACGTATAACGTATAACGTATAACGTATAACGTATAACGTATAACGTATAACGTATAACGTATAACGTATAACGTATAACGTATAACGTATAACGTATAACGTATAACGTATAACGTATAACGTATAACGTATAACGTATAACGTATAACGTATAACGTATAACGTATAACGTATAACGTATAACGTATAACGTATAACGTATAACGTATAACGTATAACGTATAACGTATAACGTATAACGTATAACGTATAACGTATAACGTATAACGTATAACGTATAACGTATAACGTATAACGTATAACGTATAACGTATAACGTATAACGTATAACGTATAACGTATAACGTATAACGTATAACGTATAACGTATAACGTATAACGTATAACGTATAACGTATAACGTATAACCTATAACGTATAACGTATAACGTATAACGTATAACGTATAACGTGGAACGTATAACGTTTAACGTACAATGTACAACGTATAACGTATAACGTATAACGTATAACGTATAACGTATAACGTAGAACGTATAACGTATAACGTATAACGTATAACGTATAACGTATAACGTATAACGTATAACGTATAACGTATAACGTATAACGTATAACGTATAACGTATAACGTATAACGTATAACGTATAACGTATAACGTATAACGTATAACGTATAACGTATAACGTATAACGTATAACGTATAACGTATAACGTATAACGTATAACGTATAACGTATAACGTATAACGTATAACGTATAACGTATAACGTATAACGTATAACGTATAACGTATAACGTATAACGTATAACGTATAACGTATAACGAATTACGTAATAAGTATAACGTATAATGTATAACGTATAACGTATAACGCAGAACGTGTAACGTATAACGTATAACGTACAGCGTATAACGTATATCGAATAACGTAAAACGTATAACGTATAACGCAGAACGTGTAACGTATAACGTATAACGTACAGCGTATAACGTATATCGAATAACGTACTGCGTATAACGTATAACGTATAACGTATAACGTATAACGCAGAACGTGTAACGTATAACGTATAACGTACAGCGTATAACGTATTCCGAATAACGTATAACGCAGAACGTGTAACGTATAACGTATAACGTATAACGTACAGCGTATAACGTATAACGTATAACGTATAACGTATAACGTATAACGTATAACGTATAACGTATAACGTATAACGTATAACGTATAACGTATAACGTATAACGTATAACGTATAACGTATAACGTATAACGTATAACGTATAACGTATAACGTATAACGTATAACGTATAACGTATAACGTATAACGTATAACGTATAACGTATAACGTATAACGTATAACGTATAACGTATAACGTATAACGTATAACGTATAACGTATAACGTATAACGTATAACGTATAACGTATAACGTATAAAGTATAACGTATAACGTATAACGTATAACGTATAACGTATAACGTATAACGTATAACGTATAACGTATAACGTATAACGTATAACGTATAACGTATAACGTATAACGTATAACGTATAACGTATAACGAATTACGTAATAAGTATAACGTATAATGTATAACGTATAACGTATAACGTATAACGTATAACGTATAACGTATAACGTATAACGTATAACGTATAACGTATAACGTATAACGTATAACCTATAACGTATAACGTATAACGTATAACGTATAACGTATAACGTATAACGTATAACGTATAACGTATAACGTATAACGTATAACGTATAACGCAGAACGTGTAACGTATAACGTTTAACGTACAGCGTATAACGTATATCGAATAACGTACTGCGTATAACGTATAACCTTTAACGTATAACGCAGAACGTGTAACGTATAACGTATAACGTACAGCGTAT
>CAKAJA020000224.1:267500-318296 GCA_916610235.2 Lasioglossum morio | reverse complement strand
CGAGCGACGTGACAGTTTATATGTTGGTGAAATCGACGTTAGGTGCAGACTTTTAAAAAATGATTTTAAATTTAAATTTGATTTAATACAACAAGAGTATATTTTAACTAATCAAATTCAATATACATACAGTTATAAATTTACAATAATCGCGGATTGGAAATGTTACAATAATTTGTTGATTGATATTTACCGTAGATCAAATTTCGCTTGGTTTGATTTTGGTTGAGTTGGTTAGTTTTAGTAGCTGCTGCTGCTGCTGTTGTTGTTGTTGTTGTTGTAATCCAGAACTTTGTCCACTTTATCCACTTCACTAAATTTCAACTTTGTATATTACTTTATTGAATTTGAACTGTGACCGAATAATTGCTCGTTGTGGTTCTTGATTTCTAACTGCCCTGACTGACTTGACTTTCGATTTCTGACTGACTTGACTTTCGATTTCTGACTGACTTGACTTTCGATTTCTGACTGACTTGACTTTTGATTTCTGACTGAACTGACTTTCGATCTCTGAACTGAACTGACTTTGGATCTCTGAACTGAACTGAACTAAACTTGCTTTCGATTTCTGACTTTATTTTTCTAAACGAACTTGATGGTGGTTTGATTTCTGACTGCCTGACTGAGGCTCCTCATGAGGGGCCATCCTTTTATAGTTTCTAAACCTTTGTTCTAAGCCATATCTCCGTGGGAATGGGTCGTCTTTCCTTAGCAAAAGTTATTTTATCTAATTTGTCGTCTGCATTTTCAAGTTTTGCATCTTCCTTGCTCCTGGCTGGATCTTTTGTTTGGCACGTTCATCCGGAGTGTTCTCAGCAGTTTATATTTCATCTCTACTGCGTTCTGTCTTCTTGATATTTAATTTCGTTTTAGGAATGCTTATTACAATGATGTGCTGAATATCGTCTATGGGTGCTCTTGTTTCTTCGTTTGCTCCACGTATTATGTTCTAGCTTATTTCCTATCGCTCGCGAATATGATATAATGTGTGATAATTATTTTATTCGTTTTTAACGTTTCCCACGCAACATTATGAGAGAAAATATTGAACAAAAATAAGAAAAATATGTATATATTGGTTTATTCGTATCAATTATTGTCAATGGCTGGACCACCGGACGTGACACTGTAATGAGCACAGTTGTTCGGTAAGGGTTGTCGGTGCTGTACTGCGGTTGTAAATCTCTTACGCTTCCAATCAAATATGTCAATCCAAAAGGAAAAGAATGAGAAGCTGCGGGCTTCGATCGTGAACGAAATAGCGAAGACCAGCGATATCATACGTAAAAAGTATTTAGCGTTGAAAGTTGGAAAAATGACTGCTGTGACGAATTTGCAAACGTCTTTACAACCGATCGTCGAACCGTTGAAACGGATAGTTCAAAATACGACCGATGTCAAACCAAACGACAACACGCTCTCAGATATTAAGGAAACACCACCACCACCACCCCCCCCCCCACGAAAAAAAAGAAGATTCTCGGATGTTAGGGGAACGCCATCGTGCTCTGTGAAAAAAAGGAGAAGAATAAAGGAGAATAAGAAAAAGAACGATGAAACCAATGTAACGTTCACCTCAAAACAAGTATATAACATCGATGATGACGACGATGACGATGATGATGATGACGATGATGAGATCGAGCCGGCGACGGCAACAACGATTACGGTACCGCAACAGGATACCTTCGAATCACCACGCACGCCATCTTTGGAATCTTCAATGCGTAATATTTTTGAAAATCCTGAAACTCATCTCGAGGAAAATCAACGTCTAACCGAGAGTCTTGGACCTTTGGCGCGCGAATATTTAGAAAAATTTTTTACCGGACCGACGAAAAATTCTGACAACGTGTATGGGATATTTTTGGAAGACGATAAGCTGATGCTGGGAAATTCAACGTTCGAGGTGGACAGCAACGATGATATCATCGTTAAGGGGGTACGGTACAAGGGGACTCGTGGTCTTTACGAATTGATATTCAGCAGAATACCTGATGAGCAGCTGTACACCGAGGACGATAAGAACACATATAAAAGAATTCTCACTCTTACGCATGCGCATCGACGCGGGAATCAGGTAATGGGAAACAAAGGTTACAAGTATAGGAAAATTATAGGACCGTTTTTTTCATCGCGAGGTGGGAGAGGGATTGAACTTCCATCTTTTATGTGCGTGACCGACCATCCAATCGATTACGTGCATTGGGATGATCCAAACGAACTCGTCGATCGTCTGAAATTGCTAACCGCTTCGAAGAATGCCGGCCATTCCAACCATGACAATGAAATAATGTCGATAATTGAAGAACTTCGCGAAGCTGGTATAATTATAAATTAAAGCGTGCGTGCGTTCGTCGAGTCATTGATGAGAGAAATGTTGATCAATGAAATTGTTATGACTCGATAAAAATACGCGTTCGTCTTAATTGTTGCGAAACGAATCAAACGATATCCTCGGGAGAAGACGACAACGGTGAAAGCTGGAACTTGAGATTTCAAAGTCTAAGGATAAAACTGGATGAGATAATTCAACGAATACTGTGGATGGAAAAGCAGGTATAACGGTTGTGCAAGCGATACGAGTTGCCGATAATCGAGGAAGAAGAAGAAGAAGTAGACGAAGTAGAAGAAGATTAACTCGAGCGAAAACATGTCTATCGACAAATTTGGTAGAGTGCTTCGTGAAGTGGCCAAAAGCGAGTCGAATGTTTTCTCGATTTTCTATCCCGACGTTTTGAAAAGTTATGTGTGCGATAACGCTATATGTTTGAACGATGATGCTAAATTGTACGATGCGAAAGGTACGAGGATCGGGAACGTGGCGAATCCTGAGGCAAACGATCACGCTGCAACCAAACTATACGTGGACACGCTTAACGCGAAGCTCGAGTTCGAGATCATGAAAAAACTGGTCAATGAACTGAAAACTGCTAAACAGACGATAATGTCCGAAGTATTAGCTAAACAGGATGAAAAACTGAAAACCGCTAAAGAAACGATAAAGTCTGAAATACTGACTACGATACAAGGCGTTCGATACGATGTAGGCGAAAATATGAAATCAATCAATTCACGTATCAATGAGATTGACGTGAAAAACGATCATTCAGATGACTCGCAAACGCTCAAGGTCTTGAAGGAGAAGGTGAAGAAGCGATATCGTCGATGACGATCGGCTGGAGAACTTTGGAATATGCTTTCATGACCAACTAATCTTGAGAAATCTATGGATAGATGTACAACAGCCATACCGCACAACAGCCATACCGCACAACAGCCATACCACACAACCGCTATACCTATACCTGTACCTGTACCTGTACCTGTACCTGTATGGTGAAAAAAACGAGGCATGGGAATATAACTGAGTTTTGAAGATTTTTTAAGAAAAAGTATATATATATATATATATATATATATATATATATATATATATATATATATATATATATATATGTGAAACTCGATAAAGTATATGTGCAGATACGATGTATCGAGAAGCGAGAACGCTTCAATTAGTGGAAAGGCATGATTGAAAAGTGAATAACCAGTTAAAAGAGGGAGAGAAAGAGTGAGACAACAACGACGATGAGTAAAGAAAACGTGGTGGAAGAGTTGCATGCTCCGGCGAGACGTTTTTACCCGCGTAGACGTGTGATCGTGCGAGGATTCGATGATCTTTGGCAAGTCGATATAGTCGACGTTCAAAAATACTCGCGAAACAATCGCGGACATCGATATATTCTCACGATAGTCGATGTATTTAGCAAATATGCATGGACGGTTCCTATGAAGAGTAAAAATGCGAGCGACGTATGTAAAGCTTTCGCGTCAGCGTTGGAGAAGGATGGCAGGGTCCCGAAAAACTTGCAGACCGACATGGGGACAGAATTCTACAATGAAACATTCCAAGACTATCTGAAGAGTCGCAACATCAACCTTTATTCTACGTTTAGCCCTATGAAAGCATCCGTCGTGGAACGTTTCAATCGCACGCTGAAGAACAACATGTGGAAATTTTTCTCGTTGAGTGGAAAATATCGCTGGATCGACGTGCTTCCCACGTTGACCGAGGACTACAATAATCGAAAACATCGTACCATCCGTATGCGACCCGTCGATGTGAACCGTAAAAATGCCAGGCACCTTCTGTCCACCGTGTACAACAACGTGAAGATTGCTGGTCCTGCCAAATTCAAGGTTAATGATCATGTACGTGTCAGCAAGTTCAAAACCCTATTTCACAAAGGATACACACCAAACTGGTCAACTGAAATATTCAAGATTGCCGCGGTAAAACGAACGAATCCCGTCACGTATCTCTTGGCTGACTCGAGGGGCAAACCTACCGCCGGAGGATTTTACGAACACGAGATACGCACGGCAAAATATCCTGATGTATACTTAGTTGAAAAAATATTACGTAGAAAAGGAAATAAGGTATACGTAAAATGGTTGGGAATGGATGCGTCGCATAATTCATGGATATCTAAAACGAATATACTTTAATTGTATTTTCTACTCATATTTTATATGTAAGATAATTAATTTTTCTCTTCTTTTAATTGGATTATTTTATTCAATAGGAATTGTGAAAAATGTAATTTGCAATAAAATAAAATACAAAGAGATATTCTCAAATAATTTTTTTATTTTTTAAAATCATTACAAAAGACCTCCAATCATTTTTACACACATTATATATTTTTTAACCTTGTGCGAACGCCGCGATGATATCGGAGCACGAAGCTGCCAGTTCACAATCGATCAGCGAACTTTGGTCGAAAGATTTGTTCTCGACGATCGCTTTCGTGATATTCTTCGCATCGCTAGCCTTTACCATACCGACGAAATTCATAAATTTAGCGGTCACCGCGGGAACATTGTCGATCAGCCACGAATACATGTTGTACACACAGAATTCGAGGTTATACAAGTTATACATAGTTTTTTCCGTGATGTATAGAGCCACGAACTGATTCGATAATTTTACTAGATTCATACCATTACAATTAACTATTTGCAACGTTAAATCATCACTAATTTTTCGACACGGTTTCTGCATAGACGATGAAACTAAATCGGAAATATACTCCTTTGTGCGCTACAACTCTGTCCATGCGTCTAGGAAAAATGTGATCTCGTTACCGCGGTTATCTCCTATAGCTAGTTCCACGCAAATGTCATCACCGACGCGCACGCCAATCTCAAGGTATTTAAAATAATTGCCAGCTATGGAATATCTTCGACTCAAGACTCGTGCACTGCGTAAACTCCTCGGTGGTTGCACCATTGATGATCTGGGCTGTTGTTGTTGAGAAACCCTGCAACAGATTACAAAAATTAGACGTTTTTCTAAATTTTTCTAATTTTCGTTTTTCACAATTGTTTTCATGTTTTTCTACTTACATATTATTTAGTCTCCTCTTTTTGTGTGGCTCCCCGACGTTTGAACACTCACAGTTGGTGGATGGATGGTGATTGTACTGCATCTTGCGACGTTTTTAGTGGTGGTTGTCTCGATCTGAAGCTTTACGCTCGGAATAGGTCGTTTTATATGATGTCTCCCTACCACTTCTTTACAGATAAGATTAACAATCCCCCTCCTCAACAGTTACAGACTTCAAAGACTTGCAGTAATCCCCCCTACCACTTCCTTTTTTCTCTTACGAGGATAAAAAAATGTTGACACGGTTTTTCTTAATCAATGTTGTAATGCCCCCAAGGAAGAGTATTGATTAAATTACTGCAAATATATCGCTTATTGTCATGCGGACTCAACGCTAATTTCTTTTCTGACATAGAATACACTTGATGTCGTACGGACACTATGCGATTACCGGCAACGCTCTTTTCCTTATGATTACGAAGGCATTCGACATAGTCTTCGAAACTTATATCCCGAGCGGTGACGTTTGTTCTGATTCCTTTGATCTTTTTAGTGTCCTGATCACCGTGCACGCGAATCGCATACATTTTCGAACGAAGCCCCACGAACTCAGTCATAACTTTACCACCGTTCTCATCTTTCATCAAACCAAGCTGTTTATTGTTTGCGATGGGAACACCGTAAACGTTGTTTGCGGCATAATTACTGGTGTCGTATCTATGGATATCGCGTTTCAACAGCGCCTCGTACGCGTCATCGCAAGCGATCTCGTATATCAAGCTGTCCGTGTCCGTGTACAAAATCTTACATTTTTGCTGGAATTTTGGCTGCAGGTATTCGTAATGAAAGCTGTACAAATGAAATTTCGAAATATCCAATATGGACATGCCCACGTAGATTGGTTTGAAAAATTTAACGAGCAGCTTTTTCAGCTGAATCGCGACAAAGTTCTCGGAAAACACCGTACAGCTGTGAAAATTTGGCCTGGCTATCAATCGTTCAACACCGTGTCTACCGCTCCATCGAGAAAGTAATTTCACGATCGTATGATTTCGAACGTTCTCCATAGTTTTTCCAAACATGGCATTGTTCATTAATTTGAACAAATTCTTGGAAAAATCGTTGGTGGCGTTGGCACGTAATTTTGTGTTCAAGTCGATATAGCTGTACAGCCATCGCGACTGCCGAAATTCTAGAATCCGATGTATTTTCAGCAATTTCAAATTATGTTGTAAACCTTGTTGCAGGTATCGGTAATGTACAACGTATCGCTCCTTATCGCGAAGCGTTGCCATCAACTTTTTCTGCGTACTCGAGTCAGTCGCTGAGTCGTGACTTGGACAAAACGGAAGATCTGAGTGAACATCGTGAATTTCGTGCGAATACTCTAAATCCACCTCCAAAATGTATCCTACGGGGCTATCGATCGGAATGGATTCGACGTCGAAATTGTCCGCGTCCACCCATCGAAAGTCTCTGTACGGCAGAGGTTGTGACATAGCCCAACCGTACAGATTATTCACGTCAAAATACATTAAATAGGTGGATGGTTTGGTCGAGTCGTGCGTAGACATATATTTGTTGTTGGCGTGCGCATATCTGTGCGAACACTGGCTCAATCCGCCGCGTATTCCCCGCTCTACGAACAAAAGCATGTCAACGTCAGTCAACAACTCCAATTCAATCTTTGTCATTTTCAACATCACGTCCCACGCGAAACCGGGGAGCGTGTAATAATGCGCCGGATCGAGCTTGTAATTCTCGAGACAGTCATCGCGAAAATTTTCAAAAACATCTGCCAACAACAGCACATCCAATTTTAAGTACAAATCGCTGTACTGTCCAAGCGTTTGTATAGCGAAACGTGACCACACCGTATTCGCGTGAAGGTAATCGACGTCGGATATCTCGCTACCATTTAACCGATTGTAAAATGCTTCGCGCGGTGGCAAACGTGTATCGTTTAATTTGTCGTACGATGTCAGATAGTCGTACGGAAAAACGCCTTTTCTGGTCAATAGTTTGAAATCGTCGCGGGAAAGATGTGCAAATTCTCCTCGCACAATGCGAATCGATGAAGCGGAATTTCAACAATTTTGCACGCTTTAGCTCTTTATCCGTCTGGATATGAACGTTTTTCGTGAAAGAGATGTACTTCTCTTTCGTCAATGGCAACACGTCTATCCGCCCCTCGAACGAGTTAGCTAATTCTTTAATAATAAAATGCGCGTCGTAACCTGATAAATTATGGAAAAATTCCGGTATCACGTACGAAGATTGATAGCTTAAATTGCATCCGTTATGAGCCGGACCGCGATACGCGCCCGTGAAATGACAATGATCGCGCACCCTCGTCGCATCGGATTTGTCGAACGGTTTCTTACAGACATGACAATGCGTGGCCGTACGAAAATTTAACTTTTCCAATTCAGTTAGCGGATTCATCGGGACCGTTTTATCAAATATCGGCTGTAATTTACGACTGAGTTTGTACAACCTGTTCGCGAACCATGCGGTGCATCCCTCTTTATCGCGGTAAACCTGATACTCGCACAACGATTCGTCATAGCGGCAATGTAGATAGTATCCTATGCTAAACGCGTGGTGATGCTGATACTGTACGCGTGCCGCACGGCCTTGTCCTTCCTGTTCCCCAGGCAGCAGCAGGCACTCCAAGTCAGCATAGATAACGAACGGCGCCTGTTCTTTGTTCATGTGGTTCTTAAACCTCAGCCACTTATCTTCTTCCGATATTGGAAGCATCAAAGCACATTCATTCATACGTTCGCAGTCGACTGTATGAACGTTTAATCTCTCCGGCGTGGGAAAATATTGCAAACACCTGTGGGAAGGGGATAAAATTATGTGTTTTTCTTTCAAACAATTTAAATAATAAAAACGTGCAACTTACCGATCGCAAATATACTTCTTATGATTCAACTTGCTAAGCTGCGACGAAACCAATCGTGACAAATTTCGTATACACATGAAATGTCCATGCGTCTTTGCAGCATTCTGTAGAAACAACAAGTTTACGTGTCTTCCCTCCCGTTTCTTTTCGGTCAAATGAAGCGTTACGCATTTCTCGCGCACCCATTCAAACACGTTCACGGAAACGTTGTTTTCTCGTTCTTATTTTCGGATGTCTTTGAACGACATAGGCAGTTGAAAACCTTCAGTTTTCGGAAGCACGTCTTTGTAGTGTGGATATGATGATAAACGTGACAGATTTGCCTCGGCTGGATAGAGACCCGCCACGATTGCCCAATAAAAGCATGCATCGTCGTTGCTGTTCACGTTCACGACCGCTTTTTTCAACTGTATCGCTCGAGGCACATTGATTGCTACGGTGCAGCCGGCTTGCAATGGCTGGTATTTGCTAAAGTTCACGATCAAATGTAGTATCTTTGACAGCGCCCACCCGCTGTCTCGCTCTTGAAACTCCTCCATCGATGTTAAAATCGTGGACACAACGTCTTTCTGGTACCACTGCCGTAGATTGCTCGTTCGAAACAATGCAACGTTCCGCGTGCTGAAACCTTTCACGGAAACCTCGTTGGCGCGCTGCATGAATTCTGCCTTCAACGTTAGGTTAGCTGTCAACGATGAATGCGCGTTTAAAAATTCTGTAACGCGCCCTGTGACCCTTCGTTTCGCATGTTGTAAAAATTGTTTCGGATCGATATGTTCAACGTTGATAACGATGCCGGTCGATATGCGATTTTTAAAAGCCGACTCGACATCTTCCCAACGAAGCGTCGACGCTCTCGCACCCCTGCGATCGTATAAACCTCTACCGACGCGCGACGAGGAAATACGATGATTCAACGAAACGCTCAAAGTTTTCATACGACACATCGTCGATGTTAAACTAAATTTATTGCCTACTGACAATTCGTCCTTTGCATGGGATAGATAATTTATGCAGCACTGCAGAGACTCAATGTACGAGCGATGCCATTCGCGATACTCGTCCATAGTTTTCACCAACATTGACATGCATGTCAAACACTTCAACATTTTTTTACACGTTTCGATCATCTTGCTACCGCGGGGGTTGTTAATACACTGTATAGAATAACTTTAACACGACAACGATGGAACGTTCGCGTATGCTAGCATTTGCATTCCATCATGTCCTATTTATCCAAGGAAACTGTCCTTGAAAAGAGGTATCATATTACATACTGCGGTGATGACTCATCACACCTTCTAACACGTTCGAGTTTACTCAAAAGCTGACGCTGCAGTTTTGCACGTGCGAGATACCCCCCACCCCTTCCCAAAAAAGCTGACGTTCAAGGTTATTCAAAAAGCTGACGCTGCAGTTTTGCACGTGCGAAATTCCTGTTGCTATAGGGTATAATATTAGAAAACCCCCTCCCACATGAACACGTTCAAGGTCATCCAATAGCAGATGCTGCAGTTTGGCACGTGTGACGGGGTATCATATTACATACTGCGAAACCTCCCTCCCCCTTCCCCCTCTCCTACGAACACGTTCAAGGTTACCCAAAAGCTGATGCAGCAGTTTTGCACGTGTGAGATGCCCCTAGGAGCAGGTTCGGACACGTTCAAGGTTATCCAAAAAGCTGACGCTGCAGATTTGCACGTGCGAGATACCCCCTCCCCTCCCCCCGCAAAATATGCTCGCGCTATACGGTAAGTTAGTATGAATAGAACCAACTTTTTCAGCTGCGTCGGTAAGGTAGGAATCTGCCTACAATGATAAGTCTGATCGTAGAACCGGTGTATACTACCTACTGTCTCGATACGATGAAAAATATAAAGTAAGGGGAGTAGCGATTAAGAGCGTCAATAGCGGCACGACTACTCCCCAACAACGACACAACGGCTTACGCGAGGAGGTCGCGCACTTTTGCGTTATACACGGAGTACATAGTTACTCGACGCGGTGCCGCGATGCTCCCGTCCGTTGTTGTCGTTGTCTAAATGAAAAAGCGCAAAGAGAACCCGCCAGAGACACAACACCATTTGTGCATTAACACGGCGTACATAGATACGACGGCATACTACACACCAGAGTATCTCTTTCGACAATGGGACTGAGAATGACGGGCCAAAATTTAAACGGTGCTTGCGTGAAGGTGCACGAAAGCATCGTGTGTCCATATCGTTTACTTGTATTGGGGAGTGAGTGCTGAAGAGCCTGTACTTCGGGTCTTCGGGAATCGTCAACATTACCGACGTTCGCATTTTTGCAAACTCGAACGATCAGGTACGTACGATTTCTCGTCGGACGCTGAATGCTGCAGATCGACACACGAATATAGAAATACCCGTCGTTACGATATCCACACGATGTTTTTCGCGTCACCCGCCACCGGGTGGTCGTTCTCTATGGAAAAATACCTCGTGTCAAAGAGTGTTCTGTGTGCTGTACCGTCGTGTATAATAACGCCTTTGGTGTTGTTCTCTGCGTCGTGTAGGCTCTCGACAAAATTATACGAAGGACATACTCTACGACGGTCGCGCATGAACAGGGATGTAAGCGTCGATTCGAATTCACAAAATATATCACGCTTCCTCGGTCTTCGCTTCTGTGGAAAAGGGAGTATGTCCGGAGTCGTTTGTTGGAAACGGTATCCTCGTTAAGAGGATAAACAAAATTACTCAGGGTAGCCTGTGGAAAACGCATGGTTGCGCGTTGTCGTGTAATCGTTCGCGAACATCGAGAGGATATATGAGACGCGAAGGACCGGCTCGTGATGCTCGCTTTTAAAGCAGTCGTGAGTCTGACACCCTACTCCGTGCCGTGTGGCCCAATAGTGCGCACCACGTGAGCTTGGGACGAATGACCGCTGCCAGAGCCGGCTGTGAAGTCCCTCCGTTCTCACATTTCGAATAAAAGAAAAATAGAGGAGAGGAAAATGTTTCTCTGGTTCCAGTATCCGGGATGTGTCTCTCTACGAGAGATCCCCGTCGTTTCACAGAGAATAAAATTCCTCTCCGCGTTTTCCACGTTGTGACGGTTACCCGGTGTGTTGGAAGGGGTGCCGCTTCAGTCGGTAGTCCAGGGTCGCTGGTACCCCGAAGGAGCAAGAGGCGGGTCTTTTTTTAGACGCCTAAGCGTCGGTGTAGGAATTCAGAGGGAGGTTTCCCGGCTCGGCGTTTCGCCACTGGGGACGGATGGGATTCCCGTGGGTCTTTCACCACCCGGGCTGGGTTGGTTCCTGCTCGGTATTTCACCACTGAGGAGGTAATGGATTCCCGTGGGTTTTTCACCACCCGGGCTCGGTCGGATGTCCTACTCGGTATTTCACCACTGAGGCTGGAAGGGATTCCCGTGGGTCTTTCACCACCCGGGCTCGGTCGGATGTTCTGCTCGGTATTTCACCACTGAGGCTGGAAGGGATTCCCGTGGGTCTTTCACCACCCGGGCTCGGTCGGATGTCCTGCTCGGTATTTCACCACTGAGGCTGGAAGGGATTCCCGTGGGTCTTTCACCACCCGGGCTCGGTTAATGCTCGCTCGGCGTTTCGCCACTGGAGCTGGAAGGGATTCCCGTGGGTCTTTCACCACCCGGGCTCGGTTATTGCTCGCTCGGCGTTTCGCCACTGGAGCCGGACAGGATAGTCGGTCGGCGGATCGACGGTCAGGTTGGGGTTAGTCAAGACCACGGTCTTGACTTACTCTCACCCATTCACACTAGAACCAAAAATCGGAGAATACTGCCTATGTGCCTCAGTGCCCCTTTCAACTCGGAAGTTTACTCGTGACTAAACCGGCGTGGCTCGTCTCCCCGATCTGGTATTTTCTCACGGTAATTATGCGCGAGCCTGCACATAATTAACCGCGAGAAACCGGTTCGTCGCGGTGGCCCTCTGGCGGCCGCGGTCGAACTCGCGTCTCGCGGTACGCGTTCGGCGGCGCGGTGGGCGCGAAGCGCTCGCGGTATTCGGTGGTGGGGATAGTTTCGCGCCTAACAGGATGTAATCGTCACAACGTTACATAGGCTTTTCAATGTACTGTTCGCCCGGCCGTCAGATACTCGCTAGTCTCGCGGGTATTCTGACGGTTTTTCTTTCCGTTTCTACGGACGACGACAGTGTCGTTCTTAAAACTACGCCTGAATCTCCTTCGCGCGCTGGTTGGAGCTTTCAGGTATCGGCGTTCTTTTACGAACCGCAGAACAAGAGACATAACATATATTGATTATAAATCAAAAATATATACGATTACCCTGAACGGTGGATCACTTGGCTCGTGGGTCGACGAAGAACGCAGCTAATTGCGCGTCAACGTGTGAACTGCAGGACACATGAACATCGACATTTCGAACGCACATTGCGGTCCACGGATACAATTCCTGGACCACGCCTGGCTGAGGGTCGTTTACGTAACCAAATACTGCTTGCGTTGCTCTTGTAAGTCCCCGCCGTCGCTTACCCCTCCAAAAGTATATTTGGAGGGCGCAAAGAGCGTTTCTGAGTAGGGCTGCAAAGATGCGTACGTACGAGCGATAGATGGGCGTTTCGTCGGCATTTGCCGCGGTTCGGTGAAAATTGCTGATTTCGCATTGCGTCTTAGACAACAGAGATAGCGTTTGTCAAAGTTTCTTCCACGAGAAGCGAAGTAGGGATTGGTATTTCTTACGTTCGAACTTGCGTGAGTGTTTTACGGTGTCGTGAGTCGTTATATACGACCGCCCGTAGGCACCGCTTCGACTTAGGATCTCCAAATCTCTCACCTTCTCTAGCGAGAAACGATTCGCCTTGCGAGAGAAAGCCGTTATCACTCTTGAACATTTAACGCGCTCCCGACGTCGCCTGAAATGATGCTTATACGAAAGACGCGTAGAAAATATATAAAAGAGTCTCAAGAGACTACAGAGATGGACACACAAAAATATGAAAGAGAAAAGGAATACTGTTGTGGCACACACAGTGTGTTTGTGTGTGAGTGTGTGTGTCGTGTGCAATATTATAAGCCCCAGGTAGAGAATATGCCTGTGCGTGGATGCGTTTCTCTGAGAACACTCTACTTATGGCGGAGGGTCGTCGTTGTGTCAAGCAACACAGCGATATTTCGACAAACATATATTACAACCTTCGAGTCTTCGAGGGAGAGTGAGAAGAAAAGAAGACACAAACAGTGGTCTCTCGTTTTCTACGAACGCTTTGATGTTCGATGGACAGCGGAGCAACGAGCGCAGCAATGTGCGGGATGAGCACGTCGTACTTGATCGGTTCGGAATTATTCCCCGTCGTCGACGTGTCCTCGCTAATCTGTGAAGATTGCCATTCCATCGCCACGTTCGTTGAATCGGTATTCAACTTCTCTCCAGCTCTCTCGATGGGTCTCTTTGGTTTTATGTGAGAAGAGATATCGTCTTGTGTTTGTGCGCGCAACGTTTCTGCACCCCCGTGATGAAAGTAAGAGAAGAGAAATCCCACCGGGTTATATGTATTATAACTTTTATAATATATATACTCCTCTATTGGCGAGGCTTTTTCGAACGATTGATTGTCACACGACTACAAGATACACCACACACGTTATATTACACACTTGTGTTCACGCACGGAACAGCACCGCAGGGAGAAAGATAATTTACAAAAGAATTAACCCCTTTGTCGGTCGCCCCATGTCTTTTCTTTTTCTTCGTTTTTGTCGATTCGTGTGGAACCGCGCGATCTTGTCGGTCGTCCAGTCCCCGGAAGTTCTTTTCGACGGACGTTAAAGTTAACCGGCACAGATCGTCTAGCGAGAGTTTCCGATCGACGAGCAAAACGAAGAAAAGAAGTTTTAAGACACTTTGGTGTGGCGCTTAAGGCATATTGGTTTTCTTGTATATATATTATCTTCTCTTCTGTCGTGTAGTGTTGTTTCGTTTTCTTTTTTTTTCTTTTTTTTTGTGCTCTGTACGTTTTCGCGAGTACTACTTTTTTTTTACGCTCTTTCGTAGTGTTTGGGATTGGCTGAGTGGGCCAGCAACGTCCGCGGCACGCGATAAGCCATTGGCTGTTATCAATCGCGATAGAGATCGAAGATCGATCGTGAGGTCGCCGAACTGTTGGCCGGCGCCGGCGAAGACGACGATTATCGATTATCGACCGCTTCTAGACGCCCGGATTGGTGGATCTCACTATCGATCCGCAAGTCGATCGTTTTCGGCGGTGACGGCTAGCGGCCGGCTGATCTATCACCAGTTCTTATCTAGCTCGCTAGAACGAATTACATCTGTCGCATCTTTTTTAACTTGCTTACTTGTAACGGTTTGATATCTACGCTACTAAGATATCATCATCTCTCGATTCTCTGTACTTCAGAGAAGTATCTAATAATCAGTGCAAAGTAAAATTATCTAATTTAACTTTATTGTATTGCTAAAGGTACAAGTGTACATATTAGTTTGTTTGTAAAGGAAGTGGACGAAACCCAGTGGGTTAGTGAAGAATAAATTTAGTTAGTGACGATACTGCTAAAAGTTTCCAAATTCTCCCTTCCTATCCCGAACACGTAGAAACACAAAAATATTTTATTTCACGTACGACGACCTCAGAGTAGGCGAGATTACCCGCTGAATTTAAGCATATTACTAAGCGGAGGAAAAGAAACTAACAAGGATTTCCTTAGTAGCGGCGAGCGAACAGGAATTAGCCCAGCACTGAATCCCGCGGTTCTGCCGTTGGGAAATGTAGTGTTCAGGAGGGTCAATTTATCCCGAGACGTCGAACCGCGTCCAAGTCCATCTTGAATGGGGCCATTTACCCGTAGAGGGTGCCAGGCCCGTAGCGACTGGTACGCGTTTCGGGAGGACCTCTCCTTAGAGTCGGGTTGCTTGAGAGTGCAGCCCTAAGTGGGTGGTAAACTCCATCTAAGGCTAAATATGACCACGAGACCGATAGCGAACAAGTACCGTGAGGGAAAGTTGAAAAGAACTTTGAAGAGAGAGTTCAAGAGTACGTGAAACCGTTCAGGGGTAAACCTGAGAAACCCAAAAGATCGAATGGGGAGATTCATCGTCGACGAGGCTGGCTTTCGTTGGTGCGCAGATAGCCCGCAATGGGTCATTTCGGTGATTCCAGTGCGAGGGTACACCATCAACGTTTGATGTTCCGGTCGCGTAGTCGTGCACTTCTCCCTTAGTAGAACGTCGCGACCCGTTGCGTGTCGGTCTACGGTTCGAGGCCGTTGCCTGTCGTGTCGCGTTCGCGCGCACACGGCAGACGCTCGATCACCTGGCCGGCTGCGTGACGGTACTCTGACGGTATCGGGCCGCAACCAATCCATTTTCGAATGTGTGTGCGTCAGGCCCGCCGCAAGCTCGGTTAGTTTGTCACCCGGATGGTACGGACCTAGCGCCGGCTCCGGGCCTAACCAGCTGTTAGCAGGCGGTGTCCTCGGACTGGCCAAGCTTTGAATTACCGGTCAGCGACGCTACTGCTTTGGGTACTCTCAGGACCCGTCTTGAAACACGGACCAAGGAGTCTAACATGTGCGCGAGTCATTGGGACATGTAAACCTAAAGGCGCAATGAAAGTAAAGGTCGTATCTTAGCGTCGACCAAGGGAGGATGGGCCGCGTCACGATGCGGCCTCGCACTCCCGGGGCGTCTCGTTCTCATTGCGAGAAGAGGCGCACCCAGAGCGTACACGTTGGGACCCGAAAGATGGTGAACTATGCCTGGTCAGGACGAAGTCAGGGGAAACCCTGATGGAGGTCCGTAGCGATTCTGACGTGCAAATCGATCGTCGGAACTGGGTATAGGGGCGAAAGACTAATCGAACCATCTAGTAGCTGGTTCCCTCCGAAGTTTCCCTCAGGATAGCTGGCACTCGCTCGTTCCTCTTTTGATGAACGTGTGCGAGTCTCATCTGGTAAAGCGAATGATTAGAGGCCTTGGGGCCGAAACGACCTCAACCTATTCTCAAACTTTAAATGGGTGAGATCTCTGGCTTGCTTGGATCAATGAAGCCACGAGATTATAATATATGGATCAGAGTGCCAAGTGGGCCAATTTTGGTAAGCAGAACTGGCGCTGTGGGATGAACCAAACGCAGAGTTAAGGCGCCTAAGTCGACGCTTATGGGATACCATGAAAGGCGTTGGTTGCTTAAGACAGCAGGACGGTGGCCATGGAAGTCGGAATCCGCTAAGGAGTGTGTAACAACTCACCTGCCGAAGCAATTAGCCCTGAAAATGGATGGCGCTGAAGCGTCGCGCCTATACTCCGCCGTCAGCGGCAAGTGAGGTTGACGTTAGCTTTTTTTAAAGGCGCGTCTTCCATGAAGCTCTGACGAGTAGGAGGGTCGCGGCGGTGTGCGCAGAAGGGTCTGGGCGTGAGCCTGCCTGGAGCCGCCGTCGGTGCAGATCTTGGTGGTAGTAGCAAATACTCCAGCGAGGCCCTGGAGGACTGACGTGGAGAAGGGTTTCGTGTGAACAGCCGTTGCACACGAGTCAGTCGATCCTAAGCCCTAAGAGAAATCCTATGTAGATGAGGTGTCCTAAGTGAGAGAAAGCAACAAACAAAAATGAGAGAGATACACACCCATCGGGCGAAAGGGAATCCGGTTTCTATTCCGGAACCCGGCAGCGGAACCGCATACCATTCGGGCCCTCGTAAGAGTGTTCGTCGGGGTAACCCAAAATGACCTGGAGACGCCGTCGGGAGATCCGGGGAGAGTTTTCTTTTCTGTATAAGCGTTCGAGTTCCCTGGAAACCTCTAGCAGGGAGATAGGGTTTGGAACGCGAAGAGCACCGCAGTTGCGGCGGTGTCCGGATCTTCCCCTCGGACCTTGAAAATCCAGGAGAGGGCCACGTGGAGGTGTCGCGCCGGTTCGTACCCATATCCGCAGCAGGTCTCCAAGGTAAAGAGCCTCTAGTCGATAGATTAATGTAGGTAAGGGAAGTCGGCAAATTGGATCCGTAACTTCGGAATAAGGATTGGCTCTGAGGAGCGGGGCGTGTCGGGCTTGGTCGGGAAGCGGGTCTGGCTGACGTGCCGGGCCTGGGCGAGGTGAACACATTATTACTAATGCTGGGATCCGAGCTCGGTCCCGTGCCTTGGCCTCCCGCGGATCTTCCTTGCTGCGAGGCTTTCGTCTAGAACGGCGATCGTCCTCTTCGGCCGCCATTCAACGCTCAGCTCAGAACTGGCACGGACTAGGGGAATCCGACTGTCTAATTAAAACAAAGCATTGCGATGGCCCCCACGGGTGTTGACGCAATGTGATTTCTGCCCAGTGCTCTGAATGTCAACGTGAAGAAATTCAAAAAAGCGCGGGTAAACGGCGGGAGTAACTATGACTCTCTTAAGTCATAGTTCAGCAAGCAGTCCCCTTCACGTGGGTCCCGCCGCCTAGTACCTCCTTCGGGGGGAAGCTAAGAACTGCCTCTGCGATTTGACATTATGTCAAGGGCCCTTAGGGGTAGCTCCCCTAAGGTCCCTGGAGCTTGCTCCACTTCTATTGCTACGACTAGAAAAAGTAAGCCTCGGAACCTCGATTGCTTTCTTGTTGACGACTCGGCGATGTCCCTGGATAATTCCGTCGATACGAATTCGGAATCTGATTGTCCTCTTTGTCCTTCCTATAGATCCGACCTAACTTCAAGACCCATTGCGCAGCGAAAACAACATATTCGAAGGTGTCACCAGCCACCAGCCAATCCGGATGGAAAATACTCGTGCGAGTTATGCGCTTCTAGTTTTAAGACCTATGCTGGCCTACGGTAGCATATTAAGCGTACACATCCCGTGGACTACAACACACACGACGTCCAGCTTACTGTGAAAAGAACGGCCTCTACTCGCGCCAAGTGGACTCCGTCTGAAGAGAAACAACTTGCACGTTTGGAACTACAATTGCCTACCGGTTTAACGCAGAAAGATATCAATACCCGCTTGTCTAATTTACATCCTGGCCGATCTGCCGACGGAATAAAGAAACTGCGCCAAAAAGAATCGTACAAAACTTTACTGAACGAAATTTCCAATAGCATCCAACCATCTTCCTCTCCTGTATCGCCTCGGCCAAGTATTACGTCATTGTCACCACGCATCAATCTACAACGGGTGGACGATGCAACTGCATCGGAACCTATAGATCAACAGCCTCCAATTACGGAAACCGACGGCGTCACATGCACCCTCATTAGGCATACCGAGATATGCGCAGCACTCGCAAATCTACAACCGGATTGCTCTCCGGAAATGCAAATTATCATTGCAGAATTACTTGACAATAAAGATTTTAAATCTATTGATACCTTAATTTGTGCTATTATACATAAATTTGCCAAGACTAAAGCTGAAAACGCACCCGCAGAACCTAAATCTAAGAAATCTAAAATTGTGAAGAAGAAGAGAACAAATAAACACACAAAGAAACATAATAGAGCCTCCGTTAGAGCTAGTAAATTCAGCACCTACCAACGTCTTTTCGCTAAAAATCCCACCCAATTGGCCCATTCCATATTGGATAATAAAAATCTTCAGGTTTCAGCATCTCCGACAATAGCGGAGATAGAGCGGGAGTTTCGCCCTCTCTTTGAGGAACGGCCGGATTACACTTGCTCTAATAGCCCTAATACCGGGCAGATTATACATCTCGACTACCCCATTTCTTTTGGAGAAACTGAAATTAACTTGCGACGTCTAAAGCAATCAGCTTGTGGACCCGAAGGCCTCACTAGAGACGATCTTAGATCTATTAGGAAGGCTGACCTTGTAGCTTTACTCAATATCATCTTCTGACTCTGTAATACTCCTTCTCTTCTTCGGCATAACCGTACCGTTTTAATCCCAAAAATGGGAGATCCCTCTAAAGTCTCTAATTGGCGACCAATTACAGTTTCATCCATTCTAACTAGGCTACTCCATAAAATTCTTGCTGCACGTTTAAATCAGAACATAAAACTTCATCACGCACAAAGAGGCTTCACCTCTGGTGATGGTATCTTATCTAGCTTGTGACGGTTACATTCCTCCAGGCGCGAAACCGTCCCCAAAAAGAAAAACAAACACCGCCGGAGCCCCGCGCCTGCCGCGCCCACAAGCCAGCCGCGAGCCCGCGACGCACGATCGCAATCCGCGACCGCAAGAGGGCCGCCACGCCAAACCGGTTTCTCGCGAGAAGAAACATACACACGCGGGGATAAGTACCCCGGGCGAGCATCGATAGAACAAGTCGAGCGCACCACCGTCCGCCGCCAGTAGTCTTTTGTGACGAACACCGACCGACACCGAGTGCCCGACTTTAGAAGGCTGAGTGAGCGAATGCGAGAGAGTGTGAACCTTGTCCTATCCGTCCACCGATACCTCCGTCCGATCACCGTTTCCCAATACCAGGCCCGAGCGGTGAAACACCCACGGGAATCCCTCCGTCTCAGCGGCGAAAAGCCGAGCAGACATTGCATCCAGGCCCGAGCGGTGAAACACCCACGGGAATCCCTCCGTCTCAGCGGCGAAAAGCCGAGCAGACATTGCATCCAGGCCCGAGCGGTGAAACACCCACGGGAATCCCTCCGTCTCCGCGGCGAAACGCCGAGCAGACATTGCATCCAGGCCCGAGCGGTGAAACACCCACGGGAATCCCTCCGTCTCAGCGGCGAAAAGCCGAGCAGACATTGCATCCAGGCCCGAGCGGTGAAACACCCACGGGAATCCCTCCGTCTCCGCGGCGAAACGCCGAGTAGACATTGCATCCCGGCCCGAGCGGGGAAAACCCCACGGGAGTCCCTCCGCCTCAGCGGCGAAACGCCGAGCAGGCACCGTCCGGTCCCCAGCGGCGAAAAGCCGAGCGGGATTCCCCGCACCAGCACCTCCACCGATACCGAGCGACCAGTCCGCCGCTAGCCGAGCGACGACTGCGCCGTCTAAACCGCGCCTCCGCGAATACCGGGCGACCGATCCGCCGAGCGAGCACCGCTCACACCGAGCGTACACCGCCGAGCGACCGCTACACCGAACCATCCGCGGCCATTCGAGGTACAGCGACCCTGGACTGCCGACTGACTCGGCAAATACCTTCCACCGATCCGGGTAACCGTCACAAATGGCGCCCGAACAGTAAGGCAAGAAGGAAGGGCCACGAATGAGCGAAAAAATAGGCTGGATATACCTACTACGGAAGACCGATCTAGTCGAAGAAGCGACGAAGAGAAAACTCGACCCTACGGGTACCTTTTTTTTTTTTTTTTTTTTTTTTTTTTTTTTTCTTCATTTTATAATGATTTTTCTTTATTACATAAACATTTCAATATATAACATAAGTTTTTGTTATTATGTATTTTGTTATAATATTTATTGTATGAGTTTATTTATATTGCATGTGTTTTAGTTTAAATGTTTAATTTATAATGTTTTAATATCAATTACGTCTATTTCTTGCTCTTTGTCTATTTTCTCTTTCTTGTTTTTCTAAATTTTTTTCATAAATTTCTTTATTTTTTATAATACTATTTATAAATTCATTAATTAATCTCCAATTTTTTGCAGAGCTTGTCATCAAGTTAGTAAAATTTTCAATTTTTAGGTCTTCGTTTAGTTCTAGATTTAGTAAAAATCTTTTTTCTTCAAATCGTTCACATTTTAATAGGGTATGTTCTGCGTTATCAATTGCCTCACAAAACCAGCATTTATTTGTATTAGATTTTTTAATCATATATCTGTAAGTGTTAAACACTCCATGACCAGTTAATATTTGGGAAAGTCTGTAGTTAATAGTGCCATATTTTTTCTTACTCCATAATTCTATATTAGGAATAAGCTTCCTAGTCCATTCTGCTTTTTTTAAATTAGTCCATTTATCTTGCCATTTTAATGTAGATCTAATTTTTATCATTTTAATTTCTTCTTCTTTATTTTTATTTTTTTCACAAATTTCGTCATCAGAATCCTCTGGATTAATTTTATATTTTAAATTTATTTTATATATTTCGGTTCTTTCCTGCATGGTTATTTCTAGTGGCTGAATGCCCGTAATCGCACAGAGAGCTTCTCTGTTGACGGTTCGATATGCTCTAGCCATCCTGTTTAGGCCAATCTTTTGAGCTTTTTTAATTAAGTTAATATTATTTGAGAACTGTAGTGCCCTGGGTGCCCATATTGGACAACCATAGCACATAATGGACTCCGATATATAATAGTAGAGCCTACGTCCGCCAAACGTTGGGCCTCCTATATTACTCATAAGAGTAGAGAGGGCCCCCATTGTGCGGGTGGCTTTTTCAGAAACATCTTTTATATGTGAAAAGAAATTATTATAACGATCCATTCTAATACCTAAATATTTCAATGAATCTGAAGCCTCAATTTTTAAGTTAAGTATATTTAGTTTGAAATCTTTTGGAATTACTTTTTTATTAAAAAATATAAATTTGGTCTTGTGAGGCGCCATTGTCAGTCCATTCTTCTTTAACCAGGGATCTATTAGATTATTTATCGCATTTTCAATTATTTGTTTAATTTTATCCAAGTTTCTATCAGCAATATACAAAGCCAAATCATCCGCATATGCAATCACTTGTAGGTCTTCGTTAAAGGGTAGCGCAAGGACTTCATCGTAAACCATATTCCAAAGAATAGGGGCGATAATCGATCCCTGTGGTACACCTTTCTCAACATCTATGTTTATCCATTTATTGTTAGCCTTGTATTTTATTGATCTATTAGAAAAGTAATTTTGAATTAGTGCTTGAAGACCAAAGGAAATATTTCTCTTTTTTAAGCATTCGAAAATAGAGTTCCACTTTAGACTGTTAAAGGCATTTTTAATGTCTAGGCTAACGAATATTCCGTATTTTTTCTTTATATTACTATTTATTATATATTCATATACTTTTTCTAATGCACCTAAAGTGGATTTTCCAGTAGTAAAACCGAATTGTCTATCATTAAAGGGGGGCAATCCTAGTTCTTTTAATAGGTTTTCTTGGATTATTTTTTCTAATATTTTATTCATTGTATCTCCAATACAGATGGGACGGAAATCAGAAGGTTGCATGGTATCTTTGCTATTTTTTCTAATTAAGATGACTCTAGTACTTTTCCAGCGTACAGGTACACTAAATTTATTTAAGCATGACTCAATTAATTTAAAGAAATTCACTATCATTATTCTCAGTGAATTTAATAATTTTAGGAGATAGGTGGTCCAGGCCAGTGGCCTTCTTAATGTTTAATTTATTTGCTATTTCTAAAATTTCGAATTTATATGTTTTTAATTTATTAGGTGATTGAAAATTATCATAATTCACTTTTTCTGTTTCTCTAGGAAATAGAGCCTCTAGAATATTCCTGGCTGTGGTAGCTGGGATACCCGAATTAGGGCTTCTATTTTGTAATTTATACTGTACTGTTAGAAAAGGTCTACCCCATATATCTTCCTTCAATAAGTCTACAAAATTTATCCATTGTCTCTTTTTGGCTTTATTAATTAAGTATTGGAGCTCTTTTTTCGAAATTGTATACATATCTTTGGCCTCTTTTAATTTTCTAAAATGTTGTAATTTTCGAATATGTTGATATTTTCTTCGCATTTCTAAAACTTCAACTCTTTTTTTGGCTATTTCATTCGACCACCAAGGATTTGCCTTATGGAAAAACTTATTATATTTTTTAGGCATGGATTCTTTGCATGCTTTATTTATTTTATTTATATAGTTGCATGTTAGCTTATTAATGTTTTCAAACTATTATTCTTATTATCAACTTTACTTATAATAGAATTCGCAATTTTTTCAGAGGCACAAATGATATCCACTTTGGAAGTGCCTTTATGATTCTCAAAGGTATGACCTCCTTTTATTTGAATAGGATTCACGTTTAATTCCGAAATAAATTGGTTTAGCATATTGCCTTTTTTTGAAGTTTTATTGTCACCAAACATTATTGTTCTGGCATTAAGGTCGCCCAATATTATCATCTTTTTATTTTTACATTTATTTTTAATTGCCTCCAAGTATTGAACAAATTCACTATTTTTAACTTTAGGAGATATATAAGCATTAATTAGGATAAAATCCTCCATGTCGATCCCCGAGAAAAATCGACCCACTATTCTATCAGTGATTTTAATATTATGATTTATAATATTTATAGCTGCCATACCATCTAGAGAGGTAATCCATTTTTTGTTGATTTTATATGGTTCCTGAATACAAATTATATCAATTTTTTCAGTGACACAGGTCTGTTCGCTCATGTTTTGAGCGTTTAGGCACCTGTTTAAATTAATTTGAAGTAGTCGAATTATATTGTTGAAAATTATTCTTTAGTTCTCTTATTTTATCTCTAAATATAGGACAAGCCATAGTTGCTATTGTGTGATTAGAATAATTGCCTTTTTCGTGACATACTCTACATTTAGTCTCATTTTTACAATCGTTATTATTGTGACCGTCTTGTCCACAGTTACGGCATCTAATATTTTCTTTTATTTTAACCTTACATCCGGTGCTAAAGTGACCCAGAGCATAGCATCTGTAACACTTTATTATTATCGGCGCTGGTGTACAGGTTACTCTTGTCATACCAATTGTGAGTTTACTTTTTTCTAATATTATGGGCATATATTTAAGAGGAGTTTCTAGTACCGCAAGTTGCGTACCGAGTTTCGTTCCTCTAAGAACTTTCAGTTTAATTTCTTCACGTGATATATTGAAATGTGAGGTTACACGATCAAGAACTATATTACCATTCACCAGAGGATCCAAATCCTTAATTTCGATCTGAATCATTTTTTGTAATATCTCAACATTATTTTTATTTGTTATTGACTTCAAATCACGTTGAATATCTTTTGATTTATCATTTTCATTAATTTCAAGGAGTAAATCTCCTGTGCGGGTTTTTCGCGCCCTTTTAATTATTTCATCGCATTTATTTAGACCACATACTTTGGCATAAGTTCTGTTAAATTCGTCATCGTTTTCCGTTCTAATTACAATAGCATCACTTTTTTGGATCGTCCATTTGGGACGATGTATTTTAGCGGGAGCTATTTTATTTACTTTACCACCTTGAATAATCGTTCTTCCAGGTGTTTGTATGTACTCAGTTTCTTCGTCTGTGTTAGTTTTCTTCTTCTTTCTTCTATTGTTAACATCTCTTTCAATTTCCGTTCTGGATTGAATCTTTCTCTCATTCTCTGTAATTTCCTTTCTATTCCTATTAATTCTTCCGCTGAGATCGCTATTTTTATAATTATCTTTTTTATTAACACTTTTCTTTTTGGGCAACATACTTTCAATAAAGTTTCTTAGTGGTGTAAAGAGTCCTTCTATTGCCTTGGATGTTCTTTTGTTTATATCATCATCATAGTCAGAGTTCTCATCTTCCTCTTCCGAGGAGGATGTCGACGATACGGAGGTTATCTTTGAAGATCTTTTATTTGTATTTACCGAATGTTTAAAACCATTAGTTTTTTTCCTTTTTTTACTTGTGGAGCTACCAGAATCTAAATTTTTATTTTTTAGTTTTCTTTTATTGTTTTTATCAGAAGTTTGCGTATCTGAAGCATCCATTGTTTCAACAGGATGTCCGTAACCCGAACTGATGCCTCTTGAGGTGTCACTAGGGTATTCCGATCTATCAGGTACGGTATTGCCAGATATTATTTGCGTATTTGCTTTTATTTTATTAGATATTGCTTTTTTCTCTTCTTCTAATTTATAATTAATTATATTACTAAATTTAAGTAGCTTATTTTGCAATTCAGCTACTTTTTGTATATCCTGAAGATCATCCCGTACGGAGATTTCACCTTTATTATCCAAGACTTTAATTATCACCTTATTAGTGATTTCCATCATTTCTTTTGTCACACTGGATATATATCTATTGCATTTATCGATGCATTCATACGTGGACGATGTTTTAACTCTCGTCGAATCTTCGGATTTCAATGATGAAGAAGAGTAAGATCTTTTAAGTATTGGCTTGTCACTCGATGCTAGTGTGGATGTTTGTGTTTGTATGAGTGTTGGTGTTGGTGAATGTGGTCGTTTGAATGTGGTTGTGTATGTGGTGTGAGTTGGTGTGTTAGATATATTAGATATAGTATCTGAGTCTAAGTCCCATTTAGAGGCGCTCTCTATTGGGGTGGGCCAGTCTTTTTTATTTTTATGTTTTTCATTAGTCAATTTCTTTTTAATTTCTTTTATTATTTTAACTGTAGCAAAATCAGCGGAGGTTCCTTCCATTGGATCATCATGTACCGGGGTCATATCTTTAGTCGTCATAGTATCGGTAGCTATTACTTTTGGTAGAGCCCGATGGATCACACCTACCAACTCGCGGTTGCCGGATGACGATGCTGGAGCAGCCCGCTCGCCCACTGCTCCACCACCGATACTGGGGTCTCCCTCCCCTGCATCGTAAACGTTATGTTTTTTAGTCGTACTGTCCATACTTATTTTAACACTCCCAGACTTGCCCTGGTCCATAGTGTGTATCACACTTGTTACGTCAAGCATAACTATATCAATAGCCGTCCCGACGGGTAGGTCTTATCCTGCTGCAAGGGGGCCGCCAGATCAGTAGCCAGGAAGAGGGGAAGTAACAAAGGAAAACAGCAAAGGTAAATAAGGAAATCAAGGTAAGTAAGAAAATAAGGTAGATAAGGAAATCAAGGTAAGTAAGAAAATAAGGTAGATAAGGAAATCAAGGTAAGTAAGAAAATAAGGTAAGTAAGTTAAGAAAAAAAAAAAAAAAAAAAAAAAATTTAATTAATCCCCACTCCGTAGCCCCGCAGGCAAAAATAAAACTAATCGAGCCTAAGCCCGATCAGGGTCCCAGGGTGCCCCACGAGGAGGTGGTGTGAGAGGATTTGGCGTGCATGGGCCCACCAACTTCACCGAAGTTCCTCGTCCTGGGCCTCATCTCCCAGACACTCACCAAAGGTAAGAATCCAGGTAAGTACCCCTTCAAAGAAACATCAGTTCCATCGGGGTTTCCGTGCCGAGCGGAAACGGGTCCCCCGGGGAGGGCCCCGGAATCACCCGCTCCGCCGACACGGAACCCATGCATACCTTAGCACCCCACCCTACGGGTACCGTGGAGGAGTTACGAGCCAGATTAACAACACATTTGCGGACAATGCCAAAAGACGAGAACGAGGCCCCAGGGCCATCGCAAGAACCACAAAAGGCCGACATACTAAAGGCCATAAGTCGGTGGGGAGCCCACTTCGACGGAAAAAACGCCGAAGATTTCGTCGACCGGCTAGACGATCTGCACGAGAGCTACGGGGTCAACCCCGAGCAGACGCTACGATGCCTGGCAGAAATACTATGAGGGAAAGCCCTCCAATGGTACCGAAACCAGAAAAACAACTGGGAGAAATGGGAGGACTTTATGAAAGCGTTTCGCCGAACATTCATGTCCCGCGATCGGCTCTTCCACATGGAAGAGGAAATCAGGAACCGATTACAGAAACCCGGAGAACCAGCGTGGGACTATGTCGTCGACATGCAAACACTCATGCGACGGCATGGAGGCTTTTCGACGGAGGACCAGCTAGCAAGGATACACAGGAACCTCCACACGGAATATAGAAAATTCCTCCGGCGCGACGGAGCCACTACAATAGAAGATCTGCTGGAACAGGCAGAAGAATTCGAGCAGATACTAGCAGAGGAAAGAAAGCGGGCCACCCCCAAGGCCGCCGCAGTAGGGCCGACAAGCAGGGGACCACCAACAACGGTTAAGGAAACGGAACCGACCGCCGAAAGAACCGATAGAATAAATTATACGTATGACCGGGAGAACTGCTGCTGGAGATGCGGACAAAGGGGACATCGACGAGGGGAGTGCCGCAGACCCCCACAATTATTCTGCTCGTACTGCGGAACGAAGGGCCAATCAACCGGCCGATGCCCGTGCAACGAGCTACAGGGAAATGCCAACATGACCGGAGGAAGAGGCGCCACCCGGCCATTCCACAACTAAATGCCTCACAAGAAACCAGCACCGACACCCGGATCTTTATCACAGTAGAGGCATATGGACGGAAGTTCGAGGCCCTAATAGACACAGGGGCCACACAGTCATATATAGGACAAGACGTCGCGGAGTGGTGTCAAAACCAAGGCGCTTACGCACGGGCAGAAAATTTAACGGTCCGAATCGCGGACGGATCCACAATAGCCCTAAAATGCGAACTCGAAGTCGTCCTCAAGGTCGACGAAAGAACAATACGAATTACCTGCCCCGTTCTCCCCACGCTCTCCCAAGCAGTATTGCTAGGGGTAGACGCACTACAGGCATTAGGAGCAACGCTTCTCCTGGGTCCACGCCGATGGAAATTTCACCAAGGAGAAGAAACAAACACGGTGGACGCTTCCGAAGGCCTCACAGGATGCACCGAAAAACAAGAACAACAACTCCGGGATCTGCTGGACCAGGAAATACCGCAGTTTGAAACCATCCGGGGCCCCACGCACCTTACGGAACATCACATCCGCGTGGGTACCGCCGAGCCGATCAAACAACGGTATACACCGCGAAACCCGGCCACACAGGCTGTGATCGACGAGGAGGTAGACCGGATGCTCCAAGAAGGAATAATCGAACCGTCAGCCAGCCCGTGGAGCTCCCCGGTGGTCATCGTACGAAAGGCCAACGGAAAACCCCGTTTTTGTATTGACTTCCGCAAGGTCAACAGCGTCACGGAGAAAGACGCATATCGGCTACCCCAAGTCCAGGCAACGTTAGAGAAACTCCGAGAAGCCAGATACCTCTCAACAATCGACTTGGCAAACGGGTACTGGCAAGTACCACTAGCGGATAGTAGCCGCCCGATAACCGCCTTCACCGTACCGGGACGCGGCCTGTACCAATTCAAGGTAATGCCATTCGGACTGCATTCCGCGCCGGCCACATTTCAGCGACTACTGGACACCATCATCGGTCCACGCCTGGAGCCGCGCGCCTTTGCGTACCTCGACGACATTATTGTGCTAGGAGCCACCTTCAAGGAACACCTAGACAACCTACGGGAGGTACTACAACGGCTACGACAGGCCAACCTCCGAATAAATCCCGAGAAATGTCATTTCTGCCGCACCGAGTTACGATACCTCGGTCACGTAGTCACCAGCCGAGGCGTCCGGACGGACCCGGACAAAGTAGAAGCCATACGCAGCATACCATCACCGACCAACACCAAAAGCCTCCGGCGATTCCTGGGAATGGTGTCATGGTATCGCCGATTTATCCCGCACTTCGCAGATACCGCCGAACCACTGCACCAACTCCTACAAAAGCGCCGAGGGTGGCACTGGGGAGAATCCGAAAACCAGGCATTCGAGACACTGCGAACACAACTGGCCACCGCACCCGTCCTGGCCTGCCCTGACTTCAGCCAGACATTTACGCTACAGACCGATGCAAGCCAAAGCGGCCTGGGAGCTGTCCTAACCCAGGAAATAGATGGGGAAGAACGCGTCATTGCGTACGCCAGTCGGACACTGAACGGAGCCGAACGAAATTACTCGGTAACCGAACAAGAATGCCTGGCGGTAGTGTGGGGCATTAGGAAAATGCGACCGTACCTGGAGGGCTACAGGTTTACCGTCATCACGGACCACCAAGCCCTCAACTGGCTGCAAAAAATCGACAACCCGTCGGGAAGACTCGCCCGCTGGGGCCTAGAGCTCCAGCAGTACGATTTCATCGTGCAGTACCGCAAGGGCGAGCAAAACCTAGTAGCAGATGCACTGTCGCGCCGACCTGAAGAAGCTGGAACAGTGGAACCACCGACCGACACCTGGTACGCGCACATTCGAACCGCCGTACAAAACAACCCCGGAAAATACCCGGAGTACCGATTCCACGAAGGTCACCTGTACCGACATATACCAGACGACGAGGGACTCCGACCGGAGTGGGAGTGGAAACGATGCATCCCGAAGGAAGAACGCAGCAACGTACTCCAGAAGATGCACGACGACCCCACAGCAGGACACCTAGGGCGAGCCAAAACAATAGCACGACTCGGACAACGCTATTTTTGGCCCCGGATGCGCCACGACGCAGCACGATACGTCCAGAAATGTCTCAGTTGTCTACGGTATAAGGCCATACAACAGGCCCCGGCAGGAGAAATGTTCACCGCCCCGGCAATGGGTCCATGGGACATAGTCACCGCCGACCTAATAGGGCCACTACCACGAACAAGTCAAGGGTACACCACGCTCGCAGTGTTCCAGGACAAATTCAGCAAATGGGCGGAGGTACGACCCCTACGACAGGCAACCGCCCCAGCAGTCACGCGGGCACTAGAAGAACTCGTCCTTCTGCGACACGGTTGCCCCCGCATGGCTATCACCGACAACGGCCGGCAATTCGTGAGCCGGGAGTTCCGAGGCCTACTAGAACAATACGGGGTGAAACACCGCCCAACACCCCCCTACACCCCGCAGTGTAACCCCGTCGAAAGGACTAATCGAGTCCTAAAAACCGCGATCGCCCAGCTCACCGACGGCGACCACCGAACCTGGGACTGAAACGTCGCGGCCGCCGTATTCGCGTATAACACCGCCCGACACGAAGCAACGGGACAATCACCGGCATTCCTAATATACGGACGGAAGCACACAAATTCGCACGAACCACACAGGCACGAGCCACGGAAACACGACGCAAACACTACAACCTACGCCGCCGGAAATGGGCACCAAAGATAGGGGAATCAGTCATGCGCCGGGAACACCCCCTATCCTCAGCAGCAGCAGGCATCTGTGCAAAGCTAGCACCGAAATTTTCAGGCCCGTACAAGGTCCGCGACATCCTCGGACCGACAGTGGTAGTCGTACAGGCGGGCAAAGGACCGCAGCACAGGGTACATATTCAAGACCTGAAACCGTGCCCACCAGCAGACGTTACTAATACGCCACACAACCGCGAGATGGCCACCGAAGACAACCGGTCTCCCACAGCTAGAAAGGTCGGCATCGATAATATAAACAACGACGATCAGCTAGGAAAACCATTACTGCAAGCAATGGCAAAAGGTGCACACCAAGCGAGCAGAGCCTCAGCGGTTCCCCTACGGGGAAATACCGCCCACCGCCCGATGGAGGCACGGGCACGCAACCGGCTACGAGTCGGAAACACAACAGTGCTGAACCTGCAGCATGGACCACCAGTCCGACGAGGACCTCCGGAACGCCTCAGACCACCGCTACGGGTGGAGGCCAAACCGACCGGAAGAAGAAGCATTGCCCACCAACCAGTGGCGGCACCAACAGAGGACGTGGACCTCCGGGAGTTGGACGAGATCAACGCCCTCTATGAGAGGAACCCCCTCGGACCCCCCACCACGGAGAACCCTCCACCACCAGCCACAATCATGGCATCCGTACCGGACCCGGCACCACCGATCCACACAACCCCACCAACAGGAGCCACGGAAAATGAGGGCACCTACCGACCACTACCGATAGCGGTCATGGTGGAGGAAAGCAGACCGGGCAGCTACAATGTCCGGCCAGACCAGCTGAGACGCGGAAGGAGACACCGGATCCCATATCCGGCAGGCCAGGGAGGATGGCTACACATCCGGGTCGCCAGGGACGGGGTTATAAACCTGCAATTCCGGCAGAATTAAAGTAAACCCCACTTGTTGGTTACCACCTCACACAACAACAGCAGAAGGGGACGTTTCGCGCCCCGAAGTAAGAGGGGGATGTGACGGTTACATTCCTCCAGGCGCGAAACCGTCCCCAAAAAGAAAAACAAACACCGCCGGAGCCCCGCGCCTGCCGCGCCCACAAGCCAGCCGCGAGCCCGCGACGCACGATCGCAATCCGCGACCGCAAGAGGGCCGCCACGCCAAACCGGTTTCTCGCGAGAAGAAACATACACACGCGGGGATAAGTACCCCGGGCGAGCATCGATAGAACAAGTCGAGCGCACCACCGTCCGCCGCCAGTAGTCTTTTGTGACGAACACCGACCGACACCGAGTGCCCGACTTTAGAAGGCTGAGTGAGCGAATGCGAGAGAGTGTGAACCTTGTCCTATCCGTCCACCGATACCTCCGTCCGATCACCGTTTCCCAATACCAGGCCCGAGCGGTGAAACACCCACGGGAATCCCTCCGTCTCAGCGACGAAACGCCGAGCAGACATTGCATCCAGGCCCGAGCGGTGAAACACCCACGGGAATCCCTCCGTCTCCGCGGCGAAACGCCGAGTAGACATTGCATCCCGGCCCGAGCGGGGAAAACCCCACGGGAATCCCTCCGTCTCAGCGACGAAACGCCGAGCAGACATTGCATCCAGGCCCGAGCGGTAAAACACCCACGGGAATCCCTCCGTCTCAGCGGCGAAAAGCCGAGCAGACATTGCATCCAGGCCCGAGCGGTGAAACACCCACGGGAATCCCTCCGTCTCAGCGGCGAAAAGCCGAGCAGACATTGCATCCAGGCCCGAGCGGTGAAACACCCACGGGAATCCCTCCGTCTCAGCGGCGAAAAGCCGAGCAGACATTGCATCCAGGCCCGAGCGGTGAAACACCCACGGGAATCCCTCCGTCTCCGCGGCGAAACGCCGAGCAGACATTGCATCCAGGCCCGAGCGGTGAAACACCCACGGGAATCCCTCCGTCTCAGCGGCGAAAAGCCGAGCAGACATTGCATCCAGGCCCGAGCGGTGAAACACCCACGGGAATCCCTCCGTCTCCGCGGCGAAACGCCGAGAAGACATTGTATCCCGGCCCGAGCGGGGAAAACCCCACGGGAGTCCCTCCGCCTCAGCGGCGAAACGCCGAGCAGGCACAGTCCGGTCCCCAGCGGCGAAAAGCCGAGCGGGATTCCCCGCACCAGCACCTCCACCGATACCGAGCGACCAGTCCGCCGCTAGCCGAGCGACGACTGCGCCGTCTAAACCGCGCCTCCGCGAATACCGGGCGACCGATCCGCCGAGCGAGCACCGCTCACACCGAGCGTACACCGCCGAGCGACCGCCACACCGAACCGTCCGCGGCCATTCGAGGTACAGCGACCCTGGACTGCCCACTGACTCGGCAAATACCTTCCACCGATCCGGGTAACCGTCACAAGCTCTACAATTTTGGATACGGTTTTGCGGGAGCATCGTAATAACGGTAGACAATTGTATGCCCTCTCAATAGACTTAACTAATGCCTTCGATAAAGTGCACCCCTATGCTGTAGAGAATGCACTTATCTCCAAAGGAGTCGACTCACACACTGTGAAATACATTATGTCCACTTACGATAATGTCGATACCATCATCGAATGCCATGGTCAAAGATGTTCACCCATTAAAATGCGCCGCGGTGTACGTCAAGGTGACACCGATAGCCCTATTTTATTTAATATCACTATGGACGAATTTGTGACCTCTGTCGATCCGGCTGACGGCATCACTTTAGGCGAGGCCAGAATTGTTTGTCTATTATTCGCCGATGATATCGTCTTATTAAGCGAGACATCACATGGTATGCGAGAACATCTGCTTAAACTCCACAAATTCCTGGGTAAAACATGTATGGAAGTAAATCCCTCTAAGTGTCGCGCCTTACAACTTACGCGCGTCCCTGGCACTAAACGCGTGGCCGTGGATACAACCCCATGCTTCGCGATTTGTGGCAGGGATGTTCCAACCCTAGGTGTCGTGGAGCAATTTAAATATCTCGGTCATAACTACAGCCAGCGTGGTATGATTGCCCCGTCCGCGTCTAACTTGGAAACCATGCTGGAACGCCTCCGCCGCGCCTCTCTTCGACCGTGGCAAAAACTCTTTATTTTACAGAGATATCTGATTCCACGACTTATTCACTGCAGTCAATCCTCAGATATCACAACAGGCAAATTATCACACATTGACCGTCTTATTAGGCGCTTCGTGAAGGCAACACTCCATCTTCCTGCCACAACACCTACTGCTTACTTCTACGCACGCATTAGAGACGGAGGTCTCTCTATACCATGCCTACGTAATCAAATAGGAGTGATTTATCATCGTAGACTGCAGCGAATAAGTTTGCAGAGTGATCCTGACTTCCGTGCAGCTTTTCAGACCCCTACCTTCACGAGACTTTTACGCAAACTTGACATCATTTGCGAGGGCATAACTTCGGCAAGTTCTGCGGTGGCTACCCATTGGGCCAATAAATTACATATATGTGCTCTCGGCAACGGTCTCCAGCATAACACCCGTGAGAGTTCGAGCTGGATTTTAAATCCACCACCTTTTTGGACCGGTCGAGATTATATACGCGCCATACAACTGCGCATAGGGCTCTTACCTACTGGAGGCGCTCCTTATATAAATAGCGACGCAGCCCAATGCCGTTATCCCACATGTGTTGGTAGGCGAGAAACCTTGTCCCATATACTACAGTGGTGCCCTGTTACACATTTCCAACGTATTCAACGTCACGGTAGAGCCACACGTGATTTAGCAAACGCTCTTATAAAAATAGGTTATAGTGTTCAAGATGTACCCCGAATTAATACTAGAGACAATAGATATATCCCCGATTTGTTAGTTATTGACACAAAAAATAAAACCGGCAGTATAATAGAGACCACTGTAGTATGGGAGCGTCAAAACAGCTTATTGGAGGCCGCAGAAATCAAACGGAAAAAGTATGATATTCCGGAAATACTTCACTCCATCAAACTGAAGTACAACTTAGACACAAATCCTCGGGTGTTCCCATTTGTTATTGGCGCAAGAGGATGCTGGCCTCCCTCTAATGATAAGATCTGGGATTATTACAACCTCCCACAATACCTTCAGCGAATAATTGTTTGTAATGTCCTGCGCTACGGATCCTCTATACACAAATATTTTATGGCTCACACATGGCGAAGTAGAAAAAAAAGAAATAGCAACGGATTCACTTGTAGCTCACTTCTTATTTTCATTCCCCTTGCATATATTCGCCATTCTCTTTCTCATTCTCACTACCTTTACATATCTATTCTTTCTTCGGCTGTCTTAACGGTGGACATTTGAATCTATTAACAGCCTACCAGCGGGCCTTTGATCAAATACACTGGACTACTTAACTTATTCTTAGAATACTTATAGAGTGTCATAGCCAAATGCCTCGTCATCTAATTAGTGACGCGCATGAATGGATTAACGAGATTCCCTCTGTCCCTATCTACTACTCACTGAGCTGCACTGGTGCTGCGGCGATGACCGAAAAGTGAGAACGACCAGCTTTTGCTCGGTTCGTTGCTGGCACGTTAAGAACGAGCCGTGCCAGCGTAGCGATGCATTAGCATCATAGTATTGTATAGAAGAAGCGGGAGGATTCAGGCAGATTTATCTGTTTTGTGTTTTTCCCGTTTTCGAAAGCAATACGCCGGTAAGGTTCTTAGAGGATACGCTTCTTGAACTTAGGCGGGCGGACAGCGGAGCAGCACACAGCATGATACGGGAAGAGCACGTCGCACATGATCGGGTTGAAGCATCCCCGTCGTCAACGTGTCCTCGCTAATCTGTGCGACCGCCATTCTGTCGCCTGGTTTCAAAAGCAACACGCCGTCAGTACTTAGGCGAGTGAACATCGGAGCGGCGCACGGCACGATGCGGGACGAGCACGTTGCACATGATTGGGTTGAAGTATCCCCGTCGTCAGCGTGTCCCCGCTAATCTGTGTGACCGCCATTTGGTCGCCGGGTTTCTGTAAGCAACACGCTTCTAGAACTTATCGTGTCCGCTGTCGTGAAGACTCGCTATGGGATGGGCTCACATTCCCCGGAGAGCTCGGCCTCTGTAAAGGAGCACCCGGTGCTCTAGCTACACTTGCGCCTCCACGCGGTCCCGCTGGATGGCAGGCTCTTCGGAGTCTGTGAAACTAAACGAAGTGTAGTGGAGTGGAGGAGACAACCACTCTAAGTCCACGTCTCCCACGTGTTTGCCGTGCGTGGCGACCCTTGTCGTCGGAAAAGGGGATCCTGGGATCTGAGGGGGCCCACTCCTGCGGGTGTGACGTCCCCAACACGTACCTTTGGCCTACGCTTCGACTAGATGGGCGGCTAGGCGAGAAAAGAACCCTATGCCTAGTCAATCGGCTCGGAAGGATCAATAGCTCCGGCGAGGTGGTCCTTCTGGGGTGAGGACGCGGTAGGTGGCTGAACAGACTACTGGTAGGCCACCAACATCCGCTGACTATATTCCGGGCGACGCACTAACCTGCCGGAGGCAGGTTCCATTTGAGGGTCCAGTGAGGCTGGTGCCGTGCCGGAATGAATCGAACGAAATACTTTCATGGAAACTC
Organism: Lasioglossum morio; assembly: GCA_916610235.2. Classification (NCBI taxonomy): domain Eukaryota; kingdom Metazoa; phylum Arthropoda; class Insecta; order Hymenoptera; family Halictidae; genus Lasioglossum; species Lasioglossum morio. The sequence goes on along the minus strand of CAKAJA020000224.1, from coordinate 282,669 downwards.
GAAATAGAACACAGAGAGTCAAGACGTCGGGACCACTGCAAGGCGAAGCCGAGCATGAAGCCGCCGCAACTGGGGTAGGGTTGGCTGAAATTAGCGTACCTACACCAGTGTCCGTTAAAATCGAGAGGACCGAGGATGTGCTCCTGAGCCAACCTAGCGTGACCCTCGAAAGGTGCGATGCACCGAAAAAGAGCAAGAGTAAGAATCTTGTACCGGTCGTGAAAGCGGCGTGCAAGACTTGCTCTTGCAAAGAGACGAAGAACTCTCCCCCGTCCGAGGGAAGTTCGAAGAAGAAGCAGGGGCAAGGTGCGAACCTTGTCTCTGGGAATGGCGAAGCGCTCGGCGAGGGTACCTCAAAGAGCCACGATATCCATTCGGGCAAGAAGAAAGCCGTGAAGGCTCCTTCTGCCAAAAAGGACAAACGCTCCGCCAAGGTGGCACCAGCCGAAGCAGAGCGTAAGCGACTGGGAGGGAAACCGGTGGAGGCGGTTCCCGGGCCCAGAGTACAGCCGCTCGATCTCATCAGAGACGAAGCCTTCGAGCAAGTCGAGGCCATAGCTAAACGGAGTAGCATCCAGGGTGTCTCCAAAGAAGCTGCGGCCACGATTGTGCAAATTGCGAATGCACTCAATCAGCTCGTCCAGGAACTTATTCAGCGGAATAGTTTCCTCGAAGGACAGCTGGCAGCGGTCAGGGCAGATAGAGTTAGACCGTCTGCACCGAGTGCAGTGACTGCGTCAAAGACTGCCCCGCGTTCTGCGACCAGTCAAGCTGGTAAGCGCGCCCACTCGACCTACGCCGATGCGGTTAGGGTCGAGTGTAGTAAAGTCCCCCCAGACGCGGTTAAGCCACCACAGCACGTGGTAAGGATTTTTCCGCCGAAGGGCACGGAGCAGAGCAGCGAAGCGACTAAGCGGACTGTTCTCTCTGTCGTGAAACCTGCGAAGGAGAAGATCCGCGTGAGGTCAGTACGACTCATCCACTCCGGTGGCATCGTAGTCGAGACCGAGCGCAAAGAAGATCTTCAAGTCTTCACGGGGAGTAAGGGACTGAAAGAAAAAGGACTTTCGGTCTCTCTGCCGTCTAAACGGAACCCGTCACTGATAGTGTACGATGTTCCGAAGAAGATGGCAAGAGAAGAGGTTGCTTCCAATCTGTGGAAGCAAAACCTCTCCGATATGACTCAGAAAGAGTTTACCTCTAACCTGAAGGTCAGCTACCAAGCTGGTCCTAAGGGCAGGGAGGCGACCAACTGGGTCATCGATGTCAGTCCGCAGGTTCGCCAGCGGCTGAAAAGTGGGGGAGCGCGGGTGTACCTTGGCTGGTCAGCTTGTCGTGTACAGGACTATGTCACTGTCACCCGTTGCTTCAAATGCCAGAAGTTCGGCCACACGGCCAAACGATGCAAGCATAAAGAGGACATCTGTGGTCATTGCGCTGAGAAGGGTCACACCTTCGCCACGTGCAGCAAGAAGAGTGGACAGCCGGTCTGCTCGAATTGCAAGGAGCGTGGTAAGCCATATGGCCACAAGTCCCGAGACAAGCTGTGCGCTTCCTACCAGGTCGCGTTACAGCAAGTAGTCGCTCGAACCAACTATGGCTGAGCGCACCGGAGATAGACAACGATCTCAGAGGCCGATTCGAATCGTGCAGCATAATATGCGGCGAGCTCGGATCGTAACCGATGAAATCAGATCTTTGCTGCATGCGCATGGAGTCGATGTGTTACTAGCGCAAGAGCCGTACAGCTGGGAAGGCAAAATGCCTGGGCTGGAACGGACCACGAAGCTGATAGCGGAAGGGGATCGACCGATGGCAGCTATCGCTGTCACCAACCGAGACCTAACCGTTGTCAAGATTTCACATCTTTGCGACACACATCTCTCCTGTGCGTGCGTTAAGGGCAATTTCGGTGAGTTCTACCTGGTCAGCCAGTACTTTCAATGCTCTGAAGAGATTGAACCAAGTCTGGCTCGACTGGAGAGAGTGCTTGCGGCATTGAGTCACAACAAGGTCGTGATCGCAGCGGACGTCAACAGTAAATCTGCTCTTTGGGGCAGTATGGTGACTGACGCGAGAGGCCGAAAACTCGAAGAGTTTGTGGCCCGGCACGGCTTGGTTGTTTTGAACGAGGCCGGTAGTATGCCCACGTACTCCGGACCCGTCGGAGAGTCCTTTATAGATGTCACATTTGCGACACCTGACATGTCAGACAAAGTGCGAGGATGGAAAGTCCAGCGGGACTTAACATCTAGTGACCACAGAGTCATACGTTTTTCGTTGGAGTTCTCAGCCACGGATGGAAACCGGCACCATGATGGGCGGTTCCACCTGGATAGTGCGAACTCCGAGAGATTCGAGCGAGCGCTGCTGGAAAGCAAGGAGAGATTAACCCTCCGACCGAGCTGTCGCGAGGAGGTTGAACAACTAGCACAGGAATTCGAGGAATCGATTGTCCAAGCGTGCGAGTCCTCCATGCGGACCAAGCGGTGGCACTCCAAGTCAGTCCCTTGGTGGACACCAGAGTTGACGAGACAGAAGAAGCGAGTCTACAGATGTAGACGAGCTTCACAGAACCCGAGACTATCGGAGGATGAGAGAGCTGACCGAAAAGCTGAGTATCTCGTGCAGAGAAAGGCATACTCGGCGGCCGTGAGAGTTGCGAGGTATCAGAGTTGGAAAGACTTTGTTACTGAGCAAGGGAACAAAGAGCCTTGGGGTCTTGTTTACAAGATCTCAAGACAGAAGCTGAATGTTGAGACAGCGGTTTCAAACATTCAGACTTCTGATGGACACACGATGGACTGGGAATCCACTGCGTCAGCGCTGCTGGAGTCGTTAGTTCCGGACGATACGTCTGTGAGCGACACTCCTGAGCAAGCGCAGCTTAGACTTGAATCTGCTACCGAGCCGACGACTGAGGACGATCGAGCCTTCACTCGTTGGGAGCTTGAAGAGGCAGTGAAAAGACTGAAGCGACGTAAGTGCCCGGGCCTGGATCGAATAGAGCCGGAAGTATTAAAAGCCTCCGCTGGAATACTCCGAGCCGAGTTACTCCGACTCTATAATAGTTGTCTTGAGTATGGGGTCTTCCCCTCCAGATGGAAAGTCGGTTCCATCAGAACTATTCTGAAGGGTCCCGACAAACCAGAAACGGAGGTGAAGTCCTATCGACCGATTTGCCTGCTATCCGTAGTGGGCAAAGTTCTTGAGAAGCTAATCGCTAGCCGATTAGCTAATCTGTTCCTAAGCCCGGAATACGCGTCCGACCGGCAATACGGATTCAGACCGGAGCGATCTACGGAAGATGCCGTAGTAAAGCTCAGGAGTCTGGTATCCAGCTGCGAAGACAAGTATGTCCTGGCGCTCGCCTTCGATATATCGGGAGCGTTCGACAACCTGTGGTGGCCAAGCATCCTCAACGAGTTGAGAAGGCGCGGCTGTCCTCGCAATCTTTATAAGCTGATGGTCGACTATTTCGTCAACCGTGTTGTGGTCTTAAAGGCCAAGCACGGAGAAGTGCGGAAAGACGTAACCAAAGGCTGCCCCCAGGGATCCATACTCGGTCCGAGCTGTTGGAACTTGGTCTTTGACCAAGTCCTGCAGCTCTTGACGAACGAGCTCGAATGCGAGCCTATAGCCTACGCGGACGACCTAATCGTGCTTGTTTTAGTTGTTCGTGGAGAGAAAATGAGGTTCTCCCAAATTGATAACAAATGGTTTATTAAAACAAAAACTCAACAACTAATATACATAGCAAGATACATTAATGACAAGAAAATCACGCGTTGACGACTCGGTGTCTCTAAGACGACTCTCCTCGTGTCCGTAAAATACGCGCTTATATCTACCCCAGTGCCTCCAGGTATTTCCTTCAAACAAGGAAAATCCCTGGAGTGGGGTTGTCGCTTTCCTAGACGTACCCCTTGGAGAAAGTTCGCGTCCTTGGACCGACTACCCGTATCCAGGCGAAATCGAGGGTTGGCGGCCAAATGTGCGCGCCGCGGAGAAAACCCTCGACCTGGTCGCCAAATGTGCGCCCCAGGTAGAACTGGGAACCGACGACCAAAAGTGCATTCGGGAAAACCTGGGCCTGGCGACCAAATGTGCACACTTGATCTGGCCGGAAATCGGGCGACCAAATGTACGCTAGGTCCCAGCCCGCATGTGAGAAGTCTACCTGGGTCGGACTAACTTTCTCCAAGAGGTCCGCTACATCACCCCCTTACCAGTGCCAACGACCCTAATCTACAACATATATACATACCTATGTTCTACGTTATTAACTGTATTCTATTATTTAAAAAAAATGAAAATAAAAATGCTAACTCTACCCTACAATAACAAACTTAAACCGCTGTAGTTAGTTAACTAAATATGAACACAGAAATAACGAATAGAGTATGTACTGAGATTATCTTATTTCTAGAAACCGGCCTGATACCTATCCGGAAATCGAACGCGCCTACCGCTGCGAGTTGTAAATCGTGCATCCGTTGATGCTTGCTCTTGATCGTTGCCTCTACTTCCGTTATCGGTATAAACAATAATCTCGGTTTGAGGTACCTGGCTATCGGGGTGTTGCTCACTGTTACTATTGCCATCGTCAGCCAATACAAATGCAGGTTTAATCCTGTCAATGGAAACTGTTACTCGTTTTCCGCCTCTATCTAGTACGAAGGTCTTGTCGCCTCGTTGCAATACTTTATATGGACCATCATATACTGGATGTAATGCACCTTTTGGTGCATCGTGCCGCAGGAATACGTATGGGACAGTATTCAATTCTTTAAAAATGAATGTTTACCGCTCGCCGTGTCGAATTACTGGGGAAGGTTTCACTTTTGACATACGTTTGCGAAACTCTTCGACCCACACTGACGATGGTTCAACCCTAGATGTAACGAAAAATTCGGCAGGTAACCTGATACCTGTCCCATAAACCATTTCTGCGGTCGTTGCTCCCAAATCCTCTTTAAAACTTGACCGTACACCGAGCAGAACCAAAGGTAAAGTCCCTACCCAGTCATCGGTCGCGTGGCATTTTATTGCTGTCTTTAGCTGACGATGAAACCTTTCCACCATACCATTTGCTTGCGGATGGTAGGCGGTTGTTCTAATATGTTCTGTCCCCATTACCTGTGCGAGCTCTTTAAACAGGTGCGACTCGAATTGACGTCCCTGATCTGTCGTAATTCTCAAAGGTACCCCAAAACGCGCAACCCACGTATTAATAAAAACACTCGCAACAGTTTTCGCATCGATTTCCGCAATCGGTACGGCTTCAGGCCATCGCGAAAAGCGATCGATCATTGTAAAAATGTACCTAAAACCGCGACAATAAGGTAATGGACCAACTAAATCTATGTGTACATGCTCAAATCTGCTGTCGGTGGTGTCGAAATTTCCAACCGGAGCAAACACATGTCCCGACACTTTCGCGCGTTGGCACTGTATACAATAACGCGCCCATTTCCTACAATCTACGTTAATCGATGGCCAAACGAATCGTCGCGAAATTAATTTCTGCGTCGTCCTAATCCCGGGATGCGACATCCCGTGCAACGCATCAAAAATACCGCGCCTTAAACTATTAGGAACGTACGGTCTGACCCATCCGTTTGCTACATCGCACATTAAATGAACATTTTGATACGGAAAATATATCTTATTTAGCTGAAGGGATGTTGTATTTGTATTTAATATTTCAGTTAATTCAGAATCATTCTCTTGCTCTTTTGCTAACGTCATATGATCGGGAACTGCTGTAATTGTTTCGATCCTCGACAATGCATCTGCGACAGTATTGTCTATTCCTTTTATATGTAAAATTCGCGTAGTGAACTGTCCGATAAAGTCTAAATATCTAAATTGTCGAGGTGAACATTTATCCAAATTCTGTTGAAAAGCAAATGTGAGAGGCTTGTGATCCGTAAATATAACAAAATTTCGACCTTCTACAAAATGTTTGAATCTTTTTACAGCTACATATGCCGCCAACAATTCCCGGTCATATGCACTGTACTTTCTCTGTGCTTCCGAAAGAGATTTTGCACTAAATGCCAATGGTTGCCAAATTTGCCCAACCTTTTGTTGAATCACCGCTCCAACGGCAACATCCGATGCGTCTACTACAATGCTAATCGGTGCCCCTGGGGCGGGATGTACCAACAAAGTTGCATTAGCAAGAGCTGTCTTAACTAAGTTGAATGCAATTTCGATTTCTTCCGACCAAACTATTATTTCCGAGCTTTTCTTTGATCCCTTCAGTAAATTGTTCAATGGATGTAAAATGTTCGCTACATTTGGTATGAAACGGCGGTAAAAGTTAATCATACCTAAAAATCTACGTAGCTCCTTTATAGTTTTTGGACGCGGGAATTCGTTAATGCTATCGACCCGTTCGGCCATCGGTTTGACGCCTTCCTTACTGACCGAATAACCGAGGAACGAAATTTCCTGAACTCCGAAAGTACATTTTCCGGGGTTAATTACCACACCGTATTGTAACAACCGGTCAAATAAAATTCTTAAATGTTTCTCGTGTTCCTGGTCATTATTTGATGCAATAAGGAAATCGTCGATGTACGCGTAAACAAAGTCTAAATCGCGTACAATTTCATCGACAAAACGTTGACATGTCTGCGCCGCGTTCCTCAACCCGAATGGCGTGACCAAAAATTCAAATAAACCGAACGGCGTCGCAATTGCCGTTTTCTCGATATCCTGCGTCGCGACGGGAATCTGGTGATACGCCCTAACCAAATCTATTTTCGAAAAAACTGACTTCCCGTGAAGTCTCTGTCCGAAATCCTCGATATGCGGAGGTGTGTACTTGTCCGGTACGGTTCTTGCGTTTAATGCGCGGTAATCGCCGCATGGACGTAATGTCCCGTCTTTTTTCAAAACTACGTGCAAGGGTGAAGCCCATGGACTTTTGGAGGGACGGATAATGCCTTGCCGAAGCATGAGGTCAAATTCCGCCCTCACCTCTTTCAAACGATCGGGTGCTAATCGCCGTGGCTTACAATATACCGGTGGTCCCGGCGTCGTCTCGATGTAGTGTAACGCGTTATGTCTTACCGAATTTCTTCTGAAGATCGGCGGGCGCGTCAGATCTGGATACTCTTTCAGAAGAACGTGGTACATCGAATCCCCCGTGATGGTCCTTATCGTCGGCTCGTCTCCTGATGCTGGTGTCCCTGCCACGAACAGTGACGTTGTCGCGTCGATCAAACGTTGATGCCGTGGATCCACCAGTAGATTGTAATGCGCCAGGAAATCCATTCCTATGATGGGGGTTTCCACATCTGCGATGACGAACTCCCATAGGAACTCCCGACGTAACGAAAAATTCAATCGCATGGCCATGGTACCATACGTTTTGATTCTCGTTCCATTCGCGGCACAAAGTTCGTAAGAGTCCTCTTTCACGCGCCGATCCACACCCGAACGCGGGAAAACACATAAGTCCGCACCCGTGTCTATTAAAAAACGTGTTTTCGTATTCGCGTCCCTTGCGAATATCCGGCCGCTCTTAGGACCGCCGCATACAGCCGCCTCCAATGGCGTCGGTCCCGTTAGTTTTCCTTCCAATTGCAAGGTTTGATGCAACGGTGTGCATCCGCTCCAAACTTAAAATGGTATCTGCATAACCATTTGTCCGTTTTCATCTTCTCTCTTATAGAAGATCGTGAGGAACTACGTCTTCTTGGAAAAATTTTCCGCTCTTTCTCCCGTCCACGGGACAATGCATTGATCTGGATCTGCATTTCCTCCATCCTCGCTAGGATTGTCTTCAGATCCGAGTTGTCCTCACGCTCATACACCGCTGCTACCTTGCTTTTTTCAGGTCGAATCTCGTGGACCCTATCCGCTATGGTGGCCAACGCGTCACCTGACGTCTCTTTAGTTGCCGCCAGTACTTGTTGAGTCGAGACAGGAAGACGGTTCTTCCATATCTCGATCAAAAAATCGTCGTTCACCGAGGTGCCCGCCAATTTCTTAACATGCCTCCAAAACTGTGTTGGAGTCCTGTCTCCAATTTCTTCGGCTTCCAAAAGCTTACGAACTCTTTGACCGTCCGAGTCGGACAACCTTTTAATCAATTCTTTTTTGATCAATTCGTAACGGTCCTCAGTGGCGGGTTTGCAGATGATGTCTTCGACTTCTTCAGCGTATTTCATGTCTAACTGTGAGACCACATAGCCGAACTTCACTTCATCCTTGACTATTCCCCCGATCAAGAACTGCGATTCCAAGTGGTTAAACCATAATTCCACTTTTTCCGGCCAAAACGGCGGAATGCGCATCGTTGTGACGATAGCAGACGTCGTTTCTCGGCCCGTAAGTGCTGAAGAGTTGCGTGCGTCCGTCATTGTTCACTTGTTCTCAACCGTATTCGCGCAAAAAAAAAATAATATACGTGCACAAACACGGGGTCACCAATTTAGTTGTTCGTGGAGAGAAAATGAGGTTCTCCCAAATTGATAACAAATGGTTTATTAAAACAAAAACTCAACAACTAATATACATAGCAAGATACATTAATGACAAGAAAATCACGCGTTGACGACTCGGTGTCTCTAAGACGACTCTCCTCGTGTCCGTAAAATACGCGCTTATATCTACCCCAGTGCCTCCAGGTATTTCCTTCAAACAAGGAAAATCCCTGGAGTGGGGTTGTCGCTTTCCTAGACGTACCCCTTGGAGAAAGTTCGCGTCCTTGGACCGACTACCCGTATCCAGGCGAAATCGAGGGTTGGCGGCCAAATGTGCGCGCCGCGGAGAAAACCCTCGACCTGGTCGCCAAATGTGCGCCCCAGGTAGAACTGGGAACCGACGACCAAAAGTGCATTCGGGAAAACCTGGGCCTGGCGACCAAATGTGCACACTTGATCTGGCCGGAAATCGGGCGACCAAATGTACGCTAGGTCCCAGCCCGCATGTGAGAAGTCTACCTGGGTCGGACTAACTTTCTCCAAGAGGTCCGCTACACTTGTCAATGGCAACTCGAGACAGGAACTCCGGCTTAAAGGGCAGAGGGCAGCGGATGCGATTTCTGCGTGTTGCCATGCACATAAGTTATCGTTATCCGCTCCCAAGACCGAGATGGTAATCTTAAAAGGCCACCTCGACCGGAGGAGGCCACCTGTGGTGAAGATTGACGGCAAAAGTATCGCCATGAAGGATACCATAAGGTACCTTGGCGTATACTTAGACAAACGGCTGGGAGTCAAATCCCATGTCGAGCATGTGAATGCTAAGTCGACGACAACGTTTAGGGCGTTGGCGAAGATTGCTCGTTCGAACTGGGGATTGGGATATCGGGCCATGCGTATTATGTACACTGGTCTGTTTGTCCCGATCACGACGTACGCTGCTGCGGGCTGGGCAGACCTTCTCACCTCTGAAACGAGACAACGTCCTACAGAACGGTATCCACCGATGCGCTCGCTGTGATCGCAGGTGCGGTACCAGTAGACTTGGTGATAGCAGAAAGGGCGTGCGCATATAAGATACGAAAACTACAAGATGTAGAGTACGAGACATGTCGGATAAGTCAAGCCGATTTGGCTAACGGAGTCGTGAGTCCGCGCGAGGCATTAGCCGAGGTAAGACGAACCGCTCTGGCAAAGTGGCAACGGAGGTGGTCGTCATCAACGAAGGGAAGAATTACCTTCCGATACTTCAACGATGTTTCAGACCGCCTCTGCGCGCGCTGGGTGATCCCTGATCACTACGTGTCTCAGTTTATGAGTGGACATGGAGATTTCCGTGCTAAGCTCAAAGCCTTCAAGCTCGTCGAGGACGAACACTGCGAGTGCGGCGAAGTGGAAACACCGAGCCATATCTTGTACGATTGTCCTCAGTACGATCAAGCGCGGGAACTCCTGCGCCAGGCAGCCGAAGCTAAAGGCCAACCGTGGCCGGTGCCAGAGGCTGGCCTGGTAACAGAACAACTGTTCAGGAGCTTCCGGAACTTTGCGCGAGACGTACTTAAGTTGAAGGCTCAAACTAGAGGAGTCACGGTTTAGAGGCAAAAGAATACCTCTGCCGAGACACCACGTACAGACCAGCTGACTGAGTTCCAAACTGGAACTCGGTTCCTCGGGCCGGGACGAAGCCCCTCCTGCGTGTTTCTTGAAACGGGTAAGGAGCTCCTGGAAAGGGTTGGACTCGAGGTGGCAGTGGAGACGGCGTTGCTGTCCCTCCACACGGCGGTAACGATTGAAAGGTAGAGCCATAACATCTGGCAATGGAGGATGGACAGCGGAGCAGGACTTAGAAACGTGCGGGAAGTGCGCACCGTTCTTGATCGGGTTGATATTCCCCGTCGACGGCGCGTCCTCGCTAAACTGAGTCACTGCCATTCCATCTCCATGTAAAAGAGTAAGAGTCGGTATGAATCGAATGTTCGAGGTACGGCGCAGTCGAGGAAACTCGACTCATATACTTAACAATACATGTCCCTAGCTACTTACTTGACCGCTAGGTGGCGCAGAATAGAGACGCGTGCTCACGTCGCTCCGAATTCCGAGCCCATTTCTAGAGGTATAATTCGAGATTTCAATCGTTTCGAGTGTCTCACAGCACCCTACTAGTGATCCCGCGCACTTGTGTGAAAGAATTACGAAAATCGAACATACAGATCGCGAGTTATCTACGGAAAAGTGTCGGCGTGGGTCGACGGCGTCACCCGCCAACGCACGCGACTTTCCGGTCGCCCGTAACTCGCGCTCCAGCGAACGAAATTCGCTACATCCATTTGCAGTGGTGCTATTCGTGACGAACTACATTCTCACGATAGCCTCGTGTCCTTCTGACACACAGAAACGGAGAAAATAGACACCTAGAAAACAGACGCTATCTCGGACGCCATATTGGACGCCATATTGGATGCCATCTTGGCCGCCATATTGGCCACCACACTGCCCGTGCCGCCAGTCACGCTCGTACTGAGTACAGCTGCACTGGCATGAGCGACACAGCGAAAGACATCTCCGCGGCGATAGCTGCAAAAAAGGAGAAAAAAATGAAAAGACGCGAGGCGGCCGCCGCGAGAGCGGTTACAGCGACAGAGGACTCCAGCGAGGCAGAGTCCATGATGACAGATGCCTCTGAAAACTTCGCGGTACCAAGATCGGGAATGGCGAGAGGAACCTCAAGTAAGAGGCAATGTCCTACTTCTGCCTCCGACAAAGAAACCGAGCCACTGACAGCGGAGAAACAAGCGAGGACGTCGAAGAGCGCCGACGAAGGCGAACCAGCCCTTGCTCCAACGCCCCGTGAATCATCCAAAAGCAGAGATGACACCTCATCATCGTCAATGATGAAAGAGGCTCAGAAACTCCAGGAGGACTTTCTAATATACGTCAACGACTCCGACAACGAGGTAAGTGCACGCGCTCGCAAATACCTCCAATCCGCGTTCCTAAAACTACGCGGTCTGCTCGATCTATCGCTGCTCGAATGCGGCAAACGCGAAGGGCAAATTATCGAATTAAAATCGCGAAAAACTACTCCGCCACCGACATCAACAGAACCGCGAAAAACCACAGAATTCGCGAATCGTATCCCTCCCCCCATCGCGCCAACTAAGCCACCAGCGACGAAACACAAAAAGCGATATTGAAATTAATCTCCCCCGCGGAAAACAAGCGGAATAATCTCAGGAAACGGGCTGAGAATCGTAGCAACGAACAACAGCGACATCGCGGCCCTTCTGGCAAATGAAAAATTAAAAGCTGCCGGTTTCACAGCACGCGAGCCCCCGAAACGATCCCCACGCGTAATAATTTACGACCCGCCGCGATCCGACGACGATAAAGCCACTATCGAGGCTATAATCGCCCAAAACACCACCGGACACGAGAAAACGATAATCCGCCGCGAAACAAAAATCGTACACAAGACTGGATCCCGGGACAAGGACACGTGCAACCTCATCCTCGAGGTCTCGAAATCCGCGCGCGACATCCTAATCAACAAAGATCGAATCTTCATCGGCTGGAAATCCTGCCGCATCCAGGACCACGTAGCTGTAACGCGATGCTACAATTGTCACTCCTTCGGTCACACAGGCAAACACTGCCGCGCGGAAAATACGATCTGCGGCCACTGCGCGTCCCCGGGCCACTCTTTCAAAGAGTGCCCCAATAAAAGTAAATCCGCGACATGCTCGAACTGCAAGAAATCTGGCAAAGACTGCCAGCACAGTGTCACAAGTAATAAGTGCCCCTCCTACGCCGCGGCCCTAAACCTGGTTCTTATTCGTACGGATTATGAATAACACGCCAAATACGGAAATTAATCTACGCGCAGCGCGCGTCCACCTCGTCAGGTGCGACGATGTCGCCTTCTGCCCCGCGACTCATCTCGCCCATCCGCGAATCGCACACAGCCGACTCGCGAATAGCAGCCCACAACCCGCGCCGCGCCAGAATACGCTCCCGAAACTCCCAACCGCACGCGTTCATCTCGTCAGGTGCGACGACGACACAACTAGATCCGCGAATAGCTCCGCGAACCCGCGAACTGCGAGCGGACCGACCGCGAACGCGCCCGCCCCACCAACCCCACAACCCGCGTCGAACCGAGAAACGCTCAACGAGCGCGCGCCCGCGACCACGGGTCTCAGAGTGCTGCATCTCAACATGCAGCACTCGAGATTAGTAGCTAGCGAGGTCTCTCAGCTCATAGCCAAAAAGCGACTCGACGTCTTGCTACTGCAAGAACCATACGCCAGGAAGCCGGGCATGGGCGGAGAGACCGTTCTAGGACTAGGATCGGGAACGAGGATTGCGGCTACACGCTCGGAATTTCCCTGGGCTGCAGTCGTTGTTTGTAATCCTCGACTCCAAATATTACACGTCTCGCAGCTAAGCAACGCTCACTGCGTCTGCGCAGAAGTGCTAGCATCCGGCTTCTCATTCTACGTCGTCTCGTGCTATTTTCAGTACAGCGACGACATTGAGAAGCATCTCAGCCACCTCGAAAAGGTACTTTGTTCGCTGAGAGGGAAGAGACTCTTAATCGCTGTAGATGCAAACGCAAGATCACCTCTCTGGGGTCCTCAAAACTCCGACGAGAGGGGTGAGAAGTTCGAAGAACTTATTCTAGCGTTCGGTTTAGAAATCGTGAATAACGCGCTCCAGCCTCCCACCTTCCAGGCGGCGGTAGGTTCGTCGTACATCGACGTAACCCTAGCATGGCCATCTATGCTCCCATTCATACGGAACTGGAGGGTAAGGGAGAACTGGACCAGCAGTGACCACAACGCGGTGGACATTCGTCTAGGAATCCCGAGGGTCGAAAGGGCAAATCGGGGCGCCGCTGCCGATCGGTTCAACGCCAGTCGAGCCGATTGGGAGCTGTTCACCGACAGCCTTAGAGACCTATCGCGATCGCGATTAGAACAACTAGAACTCGACTCGATAGCTAGTGTAGAAACGATGGCAGAGACGCTCACAGCCGTCATAATTGACGCCTGCGCCACGTCAATGCCTCGCAAGCGCAGATTTAGAAAGTCCAACCCGTGGTGGACGAAAGAACTAACGAGATTAAAAAAAGCCGCGTACCAGATGCGTCGCGTATTCCAGGAGGAAAGAGATGAAGCCCTTCGCTCCCAACTAAGACTGCAATACCGCTCCGCTTTGCGCGTTTACAGCAGGAAAGTGAAACAGGCTAAATCAACCGCGTGGAGAGAATTCGTAACGTCGAACGGGAACTCGGAGCCGTTTGGACTCGTTTATAAGCTCCAAACGAAGAAACTCCAAGTTGAGAGGGTGGTCAGCACCCTCCGGCACAATAGTGAGTACACATACAGTGTCCGCGAAACCGCGACGACGCTCCTGGATACGCACGTACCCGACGACCGAGAATCAGAGGACACCGCGGAACAACGAACCGTACGGATAAATTCACGCGTCGCGCCCGAAACTCCGAACGCCGCCGAATTCGGAGCCATAGAAATCGAATACGCCCTCCGTACGATGAATGGCAGAAAGGCGCCTGGGCCGGACCTCGTCGAGGTTTCTGTGCTAAAGGCGGCCTTCAAAGCCATTCCCGGTCAGCTGGTCCGGCTTTTTAACGGATGCCTTCAGTGGGGCGTCTTTCCCGCCACCTGGAAGGTAGGCTCGCTACGAGTCTTCCTGAAAGGAGCGGACAAGGACGAGAAGGATCCGAAGTCCTATCGACCGATCTGCCTCCTCTCTGTGATAGGGAAACTTTTCGAGAAACTACTCAAAACGCGTCTCCAGATCACGGTAATGGCCCCGGAGAAAATCTCCGCTCGGCAGTTCGGGTTCACCCCCGGACGGTCGACCGCAGATGCTATCGTTGAGATGCGACGCGTTATCGACGCTTCTGAGCGCCGATACGTGATCGGACTTCTCTTCGATATCTCCGGTGCCTTTGACAACGTCCGGTGGCCTTTAGTTTTGGAAAGTCTCAGGCAACGAGATTGCCCTCGGAACGTCCTCGCGGTATTAGCTAGCTACTTCGACAACCGACGGGTTAAGATCGCGATCGGAACAGAAGAGGTATCCAAAAAAGCCACCCGGGGCTGCCCACAAGGTTCCGTCCTTGGACCGGCTTGCTGGAACCTCATGTTCGACGAACTATTAGGGAAAATCGAATCCTCGCAGGGAACCAACTTCATAGCGTACGCGGACGACCTTCTCGTCATCGTCGACGGCGACAATAGGAAAGCACTAGAGGACAAAGGTCAACAACTCGTTGACCTAATCCTAGAATGGTGCCGCGCAGCGAAATTAGAAGTATCGGAACGCAAAACGGAAGCAATCGTGTTTAGAAGCGGCCCAGTTCATAGAACTCCGATAGAAAGGAGAGGAGGATCGCGACCCGACCGAAAACGTAAAGATACCCGCGGCCACAAAACCGATCTCGCCGCCCGACCTCCGACCATCCGTATAGGGAACTCGCATATCAGGTTCAAACCCGCAGTTAGATATCTTGGCGTCTATTTCGACAAAAATCTCCGCGTCCATAGCCACTGCCAACAACTCAGCAACAAGGTCGGATTGCTTTTTGCGAAACTCCGTGATCTCGCGAGGTGCCAGTGGGGTCTTCGCTTCGACTCACTGGCAACCATATACAGAGCCGTACTCGATCCGGTAATCAGCTACGCTGCAGCCGGCTGGTACGA
>CAKAJA020000224.1:62500-262500 GCA_916610235.2 Lasioglossum morio | reverse complement strand
GCTTCCAGCGGCGTATTGCTTTCGCTTCCAGCGGCGTATTGCCTCTCATTCTGGCGGCGTATTGCTTTCGCTTCCAGCGGCGTATTGCCTCTCATTCTGGCGGCGTATTGCCTTCGCTTCCAGCGGCGTATTGCCTCTCATTATAGCGGCGTATTGCCACAGTTTTGGAGGCGTATTGCCTCCAATTCTACCGGCGTATAGCCAGAGTTCTAGAAGCATATTGCCAGAATTTTCGCAGCATATTTTTCTTACTTACTGCGTCATATTGAATCAGACGGCAGATGCATTTTACATTATTTTAACAATGTAACTCCAGTAACAAAACAAATTACCGGCATTCGCATTATATCTGTAAATAATTCATTCGATTTAAACGTAAAAATTAAAGAATTAATTTTTTAAACTAATTCTAAGATACAAATAAAACAATATTTGACATATTGCATTAATTCACATAATAATTTGTTATTTTAAAGCATACAAAGCGTGCCCAACCGGCATCCTGATACTCTCGCAAATCCACCAAATCGGTTTCTAAGAAAAAAAAAAGTAGGGACAGAGGGAATCTCGTTAATCCACTTCTGCCGAGCGCAAACATGTTCAGGAAGTATCACCCTAATAGTACAGACCAAAATTAACTCCCGCCGTTTACCCGCGGTTTTTTCAAAACGCAAATAAGTACACGATGACTTGTAACTCCGTACATTATTTCAATTTTTCTCGAAAAATACTGATCCGAGAGCGTTCAAACTTCGTAAAACTGCATTAAACGCGGTATTATACAGGGATCTAACATTTAGAATCGTCCGAAACAGCCAGGAAAAAAGTTTACTCTTGATCGGTTTCTAAGAAAAAATAAAAAATAGGGTGTGGGAATTTCGTTAATCCACTTCTGCCGAGCGCAAACATGTTCAGGAAGTATCACCCTAATAGTACAGACCAAAATTAACTCCCGCCGTTTACCCGCGGTTTTTTCAAAACGCAAATAAGTACACGATGACTTGTAACTCCGTACATTATTTCAATTTTTCTCGAAAAATACTGATCCGAGAGCGTTGAAACTTCGTAAAACTGCATTAAACGCGGTATTATACAGGGATCTAACATTTAGAATCGTGCGAAACAGCCAGGAAAAAAGTTTACTCTTGACGCGGGGACTTGGAAAATTTTCGCTCGAGCTCCGTCGCTTCGTCCAACCGACGCGCCAGAACGCTCTTCGCGAGTCGCTCGATCGTCCGACTAGATGACCCGCTCGAGGGTTATTTCGATTTTTCTCGAAAAATACTCATCCGAGAGCGTTGAAACTTCGTAAAACTGCATTAAACGCAGTATTATACAGGGATCTAACATTTAGAATCGTCCGAAACAGCCAGGAAAAAAGTTTACTCTTGACGCGGGGACTTGGAAAATTTTCGCTCGAGCTCCGTAGCCTCGTCCAACCGACGCGCCAGAACCCACTTCGCGAGTCGCTCGATCGTCCGACTAGATGACCCGCTCGACGGTTATTTCGATTTTTCTCGAAAAATACTCATCCGAGAGCGTTGAAACTTCGAAAAACTGCATTAAACGCGGTATTATAGAGGGATCTAACGTTTAGAATCGTGCGAAACAGCCAGGAAAAAAGTTTACTCTTGACGCGGGGACTTGGTAAAATTTCGCTCGAGCTCCGTCGCCTCGTCCAACCGACGCGCCAGAACGCACTTCGCGAGACGCTCGGTCGTCCGACTAGATGACCCGCTCGAGGGTTATTTCGATTTTTCTCGAAAAATACTCATTCGAGAGCGTTGAAACTTCGTAAAACTGCATTAAACGCAGTATTATACAGGGATCTAACATTTAGAATCGTCCGAAACAGCCAGGAAAAAAGTTTACTCTTGACGCGGGGACTTGGAAAATTTTCGCTCGAGCTCCGTAGCCTCGTCCAACCGACGCGCCAGAACCCACTTCGCGAGTCGCTCGATCGTCCGACTAGATGACCCGCTCGACGGTTATTTCGATTTTTCTCGAAAAATACTCATCCGAGAGCGTTGAAACTTCGAAAAACTGCATTAAACGCGGTATTATAGAGGGATCTAACGTTTAGAATCGTGCGAAACAGCCAGGAAAAAAGTTTACTCTTGACGCGGGGACTTGGTAAAATTTCGCTCGAGCTCCGTCGCCTCGTCCAACCGACGCGCCAGAACGCACTTCGCGAGACGCTCGGTCGTCCGACTAGATGACCCGCTCGAGGGTTATTTCGATTTTTCTCGAAAAATACTCATCCGAGAGCGTTGAAACTTCGTAAAACTGCATTAAACGCGGTATTATACAGGGATCTAACATTTAGAATCGTGCGAAACAGCCAGGAAAAAAGTTTACTCTTGACGCGGGGACTTGGTAAAATTTCGCTCGAGCTCCGTCGCCTCGTCAAACCGACGCGCCAGAACGCACTTCGCGAGACGCTCGGTCGTCCGACTAGATGACCCGCTCGAGGGTTATTTCGATTTTTCTCGAAAAATACTCATCCGAGAGCGTTGAAACTTCGTAAAACTGCATTAAACGCGGTATTATACAGGGATCTAACATTTAGAATCGTGCGAAACAGCCAGGAAAAAAGTTTACTCTTGACGCGGGGACTTGGTAAAATTTCGCTCGAGCTCCGTCGCCTCGTCCAACCGACGCGCCAGAACGCACTTCGCGAGACGCTCGGTCGTCCGACTAGATGACCCGCTCGAGGGTTATTTCGATTTTTCTCGAAAAATACTCATCCGAGAGCGTTGAAACTTCGTAAAACTGCATTAAACGCGGTATTATACAGGGATCTAACATTTAGAATCGTGCGAAACAGCCAGGAAAAAAGTTTACTCTTGACGCGGGGACTTGGTAAAATTTCGCTCGAGCTCCGTCGCCTCGTCCAACCGACGCGCCAGAACGCACTTCGCGAGACGCTCGGTCGTCCGACTAGATGACCCGCTCGAGGGTTATTTCGATTTTTCTCGAAAAATACTCATCCGAGAGCGTTGAAACTTCGTAAAACTGCATTAAACGCGGTATTATACAGGGATCTAACATTTAGAATCGTGCGAAACAGCCAGGAAAAAAGTTTACTCTTGACGCGGGGACTTGGTAAAATTTCGCTCGAGCTCCGTCGCCTCGTCAAACCGACGCGCCAGAACGCACTTCGCGAGACGCTCGGTCGTCCGACTAGATGACCCGCTCGAGGGTTATTTCGATTTTTCTCGAAAAATACTCATCCGAGAGCGTTGAAACTTCGTAAAACTGCATTAAACGCGGTATTATACAGGGATCTAACATTTAGAATCGTGCGAAACAGCCAGGAAAAAAGTTTACTCTTGACGCGGGGACTTGGTAAAATTTCGCTCGAGCTCCGTCGCCTCGTCCAACCGACGCGCCAGAACGCACTTCGCGAGACGCTCGGTCGTCCGACTAGATGACCCGCTCGAGGGTTATTTCGATTTTTCTCGAAAAATACTCATCCGAGAGCGTTGAAACTTCGTAAAACTGCATTAAACGCGGTATTATACAGGGATCTAACATTTAGAATCGTGCGAAACAGCCAGGAAAAAAGTTTACTCTTGACGCGGGGACTTGGTAAAATTTCGCTCGAGCTCCGTCGCCTCGTCCAACCGACGCGCCAGAACGCACTTCGCGAGACGCTCGGTCGTCCGACTAGATGACCCGCTCGAGGGTTATTTCGATTTTTCTCGAAAAATACTCATCCGAGAGCGTTGAAACTTCGTAAAACTGCATTAAACGCGGTATTATACAGGGATCTAACATTTAGAATCGTGCGAAACAGCCAGGAAAAAAGTTTACTCTTGACGCGGGGACTTGGAAAAATTTCGCTCGAGCTCCGTCGCTTCGTCCAACCGACGCGCCAGAACGCCCTTCGCGAGACGCTCGGTCGTCCGACTAGATGACCCGCTCGACGGTTATTTCGATTTTTCTCGAAAAATACTCATCCGAGAGCGTTGAAACTTCGAAAAACTGCATTAAACGCGGTATTATACGGGGATCTAACATTTAGAATCGTCCGAAACAGCCAGGAAAAAAGTTTACTCTTGACGCTGGGACTTGGAAAATTTTCGCTCGAGCTCCGTCGCTTCGTCCAACCGACGCGCCAGAACGCTCTTCGCGAGTCGCTCGATCGTCCGACTAGATGACCCGCTCGAGGGTTATTTCGATTTTTCTCGAAAAATACTCATCCGAGAGCGTTGAAACTTCGAAAAACTGCATTAAACGCGGTATTATAGAGGGATCTAACGTTTAGAATCGTGCGAAACAGCCAGGAAAAAAGTTTACTCTTGACGCGGGGACTTGGTAAAATTTCGCTCGAGCTCCGTCGCCTCGTCCAACCGACGCGCCAGAACGCCCTTCGCGAGACGCTCGGTCGTCCGACTAGATGACCCGCTCGACGGTTATTTCGATTTTTCTCGAAAAATACTCATCCGAGTGCGTTGAAACTTCGTAAAACTGCATTAAACGCGGTATTATACAGGGATCTAACATTTAGAATCGTGCGAAACAGCCAGGAAAAAAGTTTACTCTTGACGCGGGGACTTGGAAAAATTTCGCTCGACCTCCGTCGCTTCGTCCAACCGACGCGCCAGAACGCTCCTCGCGAGTCGCTCGATCGTTCGACTAGATGACCCGCTCGACGGTTATTTCGATTTTTCTCGAAAAATACTCATCCGAGAGCGTTGAAACTTCGTAAAACTGCATTAAACGCAGTATTATACAGGGATCTAACATTTAGAATCGTGCGAAACAGCCAGGAAAAAAGTTTACTCTTGACGCGGGGACTTGGAAAATTTTCGCTCGAGCTCCGTAGCCTCGTCCAACCGACGCGCCAGAACCCACGTCGCGAGTCGCTCGATCTTCCGACTAGATGACCCGCTCGACGGTTATTTCGATTTTTCTCGAAAAATACTCATCCGAGAGCGTTGAAACTTCGAAAAACTGCATTAAACGCGGTATTATAGAGGGATCTAACGTTTAGAATCGTGCGAAACAGCCAGGAAAAAAGTTTACTCTTGACGCGGGGACTTGGTAAAATTTCGCTCGAGCTCCGTCGCCTCGTCCAACCGACGCGCCAGAACGCACTTCGCGAGACGCTCGGTCGTCCGACTAGATGACCCGCTCGAGGGTTATTTCGATTTTTCTCGAAAAATACTCATCCGAGAGCGTTGAAACTTCGTAAAACTGCATTAAACGCGGTATTATACAGGGATCTAACATTTAGAATCGTGCGAAACAGCCAGGAAAAAAGTTTACTCTTGACGCGGGGACTTGGTAAAATTTCGCTCGAGCTCCGTCGCCTCGTCCAACCGACGCGCCAGAACGCACTTCGCGAGACGCTCGGTCGTCCGACTAGATGACCCGCTGGAGGGTTATTTCGATTTTTCTCGAAAAATACTCATCCGAGAGCGTTGAAACTTCGTAAAACTGCATTAAACGCGGTATTATACAGGGATCTAACATTTAGAATCGTGCGAAACAGCCAGGAAAAAAGTTTACTCTTGACGCGGGGACTTGGAAAAATTTCGCTCGAGCTCCGTCGCTTCGTCCAACCGACGCGCCAGAACGCCCTTCGCGAGACGCTCGGTCGTCCGACTAGATGACCCGCTCGACGGTTATTTCGATTTTTCTCGAAAAATACTCATCCGAGAGCGTTGAAACTTCGAAAAACTGCATTAAACGCGGTATTATACGGGGATCTAACATTTAGAATCGTCCGAAACAGCCAGGAAAAAAGTTTACTCTTGACGCTGGGACTTGGAAAATTTTCGCTCGAGCTCCGTCGCTTCGTCCAACCGACGCGCCAGAACGCTCTTCGCGAGTCGCTCGATCGTCCGACTAGATGACCCGCTCGAGGGTTATTTCGATTTTTCTCGAAAAATACTCATCCGAGAGCGTTGAAACTTCGAAAAACTGCATTAAACGCGGTATTATACGGGGATCTAACATTTAGAATCGTCCGAAACAGCCAGGAAAAAAGTTTACTCTTGACGCTGGGACTTGGAAAATTTTCGCTCGAGCTCCGTCGCTTCGTCCAACCGACGCGCCAGAACGCTCTTCGCGAGTCGCTCGATCGTCCGACTAGATGACCCGCTCGAGGGTTATTTCGATTTTTCTCGAAAAATACTCATCCGAGAGCGTTGAAACTTCGAAAAACTGCATTAAACGCGGTATTATAGAGGGATCTAACGTTTAGAATCGTGCGAAACAGCCAGGAAAAAAGTTTACTCTTGACGCGGGGACTTGGTAAAATTTCGCTCGAGCTCCGTAGCCTCGTCCAACCGACGCGCCAGAACCCACTTCGCGAGTCGCTCGATCGTCCGACTAGATGACCCGCTCGACGGTTATTTCGATTTTTCTCGAAAAATACTCATCCGAGAGCGTTGAAACTTCGAAAAACTGCATTAAACGCGGTATTATAGAGGGATCTAACGTTTAGAATCGTGCGAAACAGCCAGGAAAAAAGTTTACTCTTGACGCGGGGACTTGGTAAAATTTCGCTCGAGCTCCGTCGCCTCGTCCAACCGACGCGCCAGAACGCACTTCGCGAGACGCTCGGTCGTCCGACTAGATGACCCGCTCGAGGGTTATTTCGATTTTTCTCGAAAAATACTCATCCGAGAGCGTTGAAACTTCGTAAAACTGCATTAAACGCAGTATTATACAGGGATCTAACATTTAGAATCGTCCGAAACAGCCAGGAAAAAAGTTTACTCTTGACGCGGGGACTTGGAAAATTTTCGCTCGAGCTCCGTAGCCTCGTCCAACCGACGCGCCAGAACCCACTTCGCGAGTCGCTCGATCGTCCGACTAGATGACCCGCTCGACGGTTATTTCGATTTTTCTCGAAAAATACTCATCCGAGAGCGTTGAAACTTCGAAAAACTGCATTAAACGCGGTATTATAGAGGGATCTAACGTTTAGAATCGTGCGAAACAGCCAGGAAAAAAGTTTACTCTTGACGCGGGGACTTGGTAAAATTTCGCTCGAGCTCCGTCGCCTCGTCCAACCGACGCGCCAGAACGCACTTCGCGAGACGCTCGGTCGTCCGACTAGATGACCCGCTCGAGGGTTATTTCGATTTTTCTCGAAAAATACTCATCCGAGAGCGTTGAAACTTCGTAAAACTGCATTAAACGCGGTATTATACAGGGATCTAACATTTAGAATCGTGCGAAACAGCCAGGAAAAAAGTTTACTCTTGACGCGGGGACTTGGTAAAATTTCGCTCGAGCTCCGTCGCCTCGTCCAACCGACGCGCCAGAACGCACTTCGCGAGACGCTCGGTCGTCCGACTAGATGACCCGCTCGAGGGTTATTTCGATTTTTCTCGAAAAATACTCATCCGAGAGCGTTGAAACTTCGTAAAACTGCATTAAACGCGGTATTATACAGGGATCTAACATTTAGAATCGTGCGAAACAGCCAGGAAAAAAGTTTACTCTTGACGCGGGGACTTGGTAAAATTTCGCTCGAGCTCCGTCGCCTCGTCCAACCGACGCGCCAGAACGCACTTCGCGAGACGCTCGGTCGTCCGACTAGATGACCCGCTCGAGGGTTATTTCGATTTTTCTCGAAAAATACTCATCCGAGAGCGTTGAAACTTCGTAAAACTGCATTAAACGCGGTATTATACAGGGATCTAACATTTAGAATCGTGCGAAACAGCCAGGAAAAAAGTTTACTCTTGACGCGGGGACTTGGTAAAATTTCGCTCGAGCTCCGTCGCCTCGTCCAACCGACGCGCCAGAACGCACTTCGCGAGACGCTCGGTCGTCCGACTAGATGACCCGCTCGAGGGTTATTTCGATTTTTCTCGAAAAATACTCATCCGAGAGCGTTGAAACTTCGTAAAACTGCATTAAACGCGGTATTATACAGGGATCTAACATTTAGAATCGTGCGAAACAGCCAGGAAAAAAGTTTACTCTTGACGCGGGGACTTGGAAAAATTTCGCTCGAGCTCCGTCGCTTCGTCCAACCGACGCGCCAGAACGCCCTTCGCGAGACGCTCGGTCGTCCGACTAGATGACCCGCTCGACGGTTATTTCGATTTTTCTCGAAAAATACTCATCCGAGAGCGTTGAAACTTCGAAAAACTGCATTAAACGCGGTATTATACGGGGATCTAACATTTAGAATCGTCCGAAACAGCCAGGAAAAAAGTTTACTCTTGACGCTGGGACTTGGAAAATTTTCGCTCGAGCTCCGTCGCTTCGTCCAACCGACGCGCCAGAACGCTCTTCGCGAGTCGCTCGATCGTCCGACTAGATGACCCGCTCGAGGGTTATTTCGATTTTTCTCGAAAAATACTCATCCGAGAGCGTTGAAACTTCGAAAAACTGCATTAAACGCGGTATTATAGAGGGATCTAACGTTTAGAATCGTGCGAAACAGCCAGGAAAAAAGTTTACTCTTGACGCGGGGACTTGGTAAAATTTCGCTCGAGCTCCGTCGCCTCGTCCAACCGACGCGCCAGAACGCCCTTCGCGAGACGCTCGGTCGTCCGACTAGATGACCCGCTCGACGGTTATTTCGATTTTTCTCGAAAAATACTCATCCGAGTGCGTTGAAACTTCGTAAAACTGCATTAAACGCGGTATTATACAGGGATCTAACATTTAGAATCGTGCGAAACAGCCAGGAAAAAAGTTTACTCTTGACGCGGGGACTTGGAAAAATTTCGCTCGACCTCCGTCGCTTCGTCCAACCGACGCGCCAGAACGCTCCTCGCGAGTCGCTCGATCGTTCGACTAGATGACCCGCTCGACGGTTATTTCGATTTTTCTCGAAAAATACTCATCCGAGAGCGTTGAAACTTCGTAAAACTGCATTAAACGCAGTATTATACAGGGATCTAACATTTAGAATCGTGCGAAACAGCCAGGAAAAAAGTTTACTCTTGACGCGGGGACTTGGAAAATTTTCGCTCGAGCTCCGTAGCCTCGTCCAACCGACGCGCCAGAACCCACGTCGCGAGTCGCTCGATCTTCCGACTAGATGACCCGCTCGACGGTTATTTCGATTTTTCTCGAAAAATACTCATCCGAGAGCGTTGAAACTTCGAAAAACTGCATTAAACGCGGTATTATAGAGGGATCTAACGTTTAGAATCGTGCGAAACAGCCAGGAAAAAAGTTTACTCTTGACGCGGGGACTTGGTAAAATTTCGCTCGAGCTCCGTCGCCTCGTCCAACCGACGCGCCAGAACGCACTTCGCGAGACGCTCGGTCGTCCGACTAGATGACCCGCTCGAGGGTTATTTCGATTTTTCTCGAAAAATACTCATCCGAGAGCGTTGAAACTTCGTAAAACTGCATTAAACGCGGTATTATACAGGGATCTAACATTTAGAATCGTGCGAAACAGCCAGGAAAAAAGTTTACTCTTGACGCGGGGACTTGGTAAAATTTCGCTCGAGCTCCGTCGCCTCGTCCAACCGACGCGCCAGAACGCACTTCGCGAGACGCTCGGTCGTCCGACTAGATGACCCGCTGGAGGGTTATTTCGATTTTTCTCGAAAAATACTCATCCGAGAGCGTTGAAACTTCGTAAAACTGCATTAAACGCGGTATTATACAGGGATCTAACATTTAGAATCGTGCGAAACAGCCAGGAAAAAAGTTTACTCTTGACGCGGGGACTTGGAAAAATTTCGCTCGAGCTCCGTCGCTTCGTCCAACCGACGCGCCAGAACGCCCTTCGCGAGACGCTCGGTCGTCCGACTAGATGACCCGCTCGACGGTTATTTCGATTTTTCTCGAAAAATACTCATCCGAGAGCGTTGAAACTTCGAAAAACTGCATTAAACGCGGTATTATACGGGGATCTAACATTTAGAATCGTCCGAAACAGCCAGGAAAAAAGTTTACTCTTGACGCTGGGACTTGGAAAATTTTCGCTCGAGCTCCGTCGCTTCGTCCAACCGACGCGCCAGAACGCTCTTCGCGAGTCGCTCGATCGTCCGACTAGATGACCCGCTCGAGGGTTATTTCGATTTTTCTCGAAAAATACTCATCCGAGAGCGTTGAAACTTCGAAAAACTGCATTAAACGCGGTATTATACGGGGATCTAACATTTAGAATCGTCCGAAACAGCCAGGAAAAAAGTTTACTCTTGACGCTGGGACTTGGAAAATTTTCGCTCGAGCTCCGTCGCTTCGTCCAACCGACGCGCCAGAACGCTCTTCGCGAGTCGCTCGATCGTCCGACTAGATGACCCGCTCGAGGGTTATTTCGATTTTTCTCGAAAAATACTCATCCGAGAGCGTTGAAACTTCGAAAAACTGCATTAAACGCGGTATTATAGAGGGATCTAACGTTTAGAATCGTGCGAAACAGCCAGGAAAAAAGTTTACTCTTGACGCGGGGACTTGGTAAAATTTCGCTCGAGCTCCGTAGCCTCGTCCAACCGACGCGCCAGAACCCACTTCGCGAGTCGCTCGATCGTCCGACTAGATGACCCGCTCGACGGTTATTTCGATTTTTCTCGAAAAATACTCATCCGAGAGCGTTGAAACTTCGAAAAACTGCATTAAACGCGGTATTATAGAGGGATCTAACGTTTAGAATCGTGCGAAACAGCCAGGAAAAAAGTTTACTCTTGACGCGGGGACTTGGTAAAATTTCGCTCGAGCTCCGTCGCCTCGTCCAACCGACGCGCCAGAACGCACTTCGCGAGACGCTCGGTCGTCCGACTAGATGACCCGCTCGAGGGTTATTTCGATTTTTCTCGAAAAATACTCATCCGAGAGCGTTGAAACTTCGTAAAACTGCATTAAACGCAGTATTATACAGGGATCTAACATTTAGAATCGTCCGAAACAGCCAGGAAAAAAGTTTACTCTTGACGCGGGGACTTGGAAAATTTTCGCTCGAGCTCCGTAGCCTCGTCCAACCGACGCGCCAGAACCCACTTCGCGAGTCGCTCGATCGTCCGACTAGATGACCCGCTCGACGGTTATTTCGATTTTTCTCGAAAAATACTCATCCGAGAGCGTTGAAACTTCGAAAAACTGCATTAAACGCGGTATTATAGAGGGATCTAACGTTTAGAATCGTGCGAAACAGCCAGGAAAAAAGTTTACTCTTGACGCGGGGACTTGGTAAAATTTCGCTCGAGCTCCGTCGCCTCGTCCAACCGACGCGCCAGAACGCACTTCGCGAGACGCTCGGTCGTCCGACTAGATGACCCGCTCGAGGGTTATTTCGATTTTTCTCGAAAAATACTCATCCGAGAGCGTTGAAACTTCGTAAAACTGCATTAAACGCGGTATTATACAGGGATCTAACATTTAGAATCGTGCGAAACAGCCAGGAAAAAAGTTTACTCTTGACATAACTTATAACTCATAACTCATAAGGAGTAACGCATAACGCATAAAGCATAACGCATAACGCATAACGCATAACGCATAACGCATAATGCATAACGCATAACGCATAACGCATAACGCATAACGAATAACGCATAAAGCATAACGCATAACGCATAACGCATAACGCATAACGCATAAAGCATAACGCATAACGCATGAAGCATAACGCATAACGCATAACGCATAACGCATACCGTATAACGCATAACGCATAACGCATAACGCATAACGCATAACGCATAACGCATAACGCATAACGCATAACGCATAACGCATAAAGCATAACGCATAACGCATAACTTATAACTCATTACTCATAACGAATAACGCATAACGCATAAGGCATAACGCATAACGCATAACGCATAACGCATAACGCATAACGCACACCGTATAACGCATAACGCATAACGCATAACGCATAAAGCATAACGCATAACGCATAACGCATAACGCATAACGCATACGTATAACGCCCAACGCATAAAGCATAACGAACAACCCATAACGCATAATCCATAACGCATAACGCATAACGCATAACGCATAACGCATAACGCATAAAGTATAAAGCATAACGAATAACGCATAACGCAAACTTATAACGCACAACGCATAGCGCATAACGCATAACGCAAAACGCATAACGCATAACGCACAACGCATAGCGCATAACGCATAACGCATAACGCACACCGTATAACGCATAACGCATAACGCATAACGCATAAAGCATAACGCATAACGCATAACGCATACGTATAACGCCCAACGCATAAAGCATAACGAACAACCCATAACGCATAATCCATAACGCATAACGCATAACGCATAACGCATAACGCATAACGCATAAAGTATAAAGCATAACGCATAACGCATAACGCAAACTTATAACGCACAACGCATAGCGCATAACGCATAACGCAAAACGCATAACGCATAACGCATAACGCATAACGCATAACGCGTAACGCATAACGCATAACGCATAACGCATAAGGCATAACGCATAACGCATAACGCATAAAGCATAACGCATAACGCATAACGCAAACGTATAACGCACAACGCATAACGCATAACGCATAACGCATAAAGCATAACGCATAACGCATAACGCATAAAGCATAACGCATAACGCATAACGCATAACGCATAACGCATAAAGCATAACGCATAACGCATAACGCATAACGCATAACGCATAACGCATAACGCATAACGCATAACGCATAACGCATAACGCATAACGCATAAGGCATAACGCATAACGGATCACGCATAACGCATAACGCATAACGCATAACGCATAACGCATAACGCATAACGCATAACGCATAAAGCATAACGCATAACGCATAACGCATTACGCATAACTTATAACTCATAACTCATAAGGAGTAACGCATGACGCATAAAGCATAACGCATAACGCATACGTATAACGCCCAAAGCATAAAGCATAACGAACAACCCATAACGCATAATCCATAACGCATAACGCATAACGCATAACGCATAACGCATAACGCATAAAGTATAAAGCATAACGCATAACGCATAACGCAAACTTATAACGCACAACGCATAGCGCATAACGCATAACGCATAACGCACACCGTATAACGCATAACGCATAACGCATAACGCATAACGCATAACGCATAACGCATAACGCATAACGCATACGTATAACGCCCAACGCATAAAGCATAACGAACAACCCATAACGCATAATCCATAACGCATAACGCATAACGCATAACGCATAACGCATAACGCATAAAGTATAAAGCATAACGCATAACGCATAACGCAAATTTATAACGCACAACGCATAGCGCATAACGCATAACGCAAAACGCATAACGCATAACGCATAACGCATAACGCATAACGCGTAACGCATAACGCATAACGCATAACGCATAAGGCATAACGCATAACGCATAACGCATAAAGCATAACGCATAACGCATAACGCAAACGTATAACGCACAACGCATAACGCATAACGCATAACGCATAAAGCATAACGCATAACGCATAACGCATAAAGCATAACGCATAACGCATAACGCATAACGCATAACGCATAACGCATAAAGCATAACGCATAACGCATAACGCATAACGCATAACGCATAACGCATAACGCATAACGCCTAAGGCATAACGCATAACGGATCACGCATAACGCATAACGCATAACGCATAACGCATAACGCATAACGCATAACGCATAACGCATAAAGCATAACGCATAACGCATAACGCATTACGCATAACTTATAACTCATAACTCATAAGGAGTAACGCATAACGCATAAAGCATAACGCATAACGCATAACGCATAACGCATAACGCATAATGCATAACGCATAACGCATAACGCATAACGCATAACGAATAACGCATAAAGCATAACGCATAACGCATAACGCATAACGCATAACGCATAAAGCATAACGCATAACGCATGAAGCATAACGCATAACGCATAACGCATAACGCATACCGTATAACGCATAACGCATAACGCATAACGCATAACGCATAACGCATAACGCATAACGCATAACGCATAACGCATAAAGCATAACGCATAACGCATAACTTATAACTCATTACTCATAACGAATAACGCATAACGCATAAGGCATAACGCATAACGCATAACGCATAACGCATAACGCATAACGCATAACGCACACCGTATAACGCATAACGCATAACGCATAACGCATAAAGCATAACGCATAACGCATAACGCATAACGCATACGTATAACGCCCAACGCATAAAGCATAACGAACAACCCATAACGCATAATCCATAACGCATAACGCATAACGCATAACGCATAACGCATAACGCATAAAGTATAAAGCATAACGCATAACGCATAACGCAAACTTATAACGCACAACGCATAGCGCATAACGCATAACGCAAAACGCATAACGCATAACGCACAACGCATAGCGCATAACGCATAACGCATAACGCACACCGTATAACGCATAACGCATAACGCATAACGCATAAAGCATAACGCATAACGCATAACGCATACGTATAACGCCCAACGCATAAAGCATAACGAACAACCCATAACGCATAATCCATAACGCATAACGCATAACGCATAACGCATAACGCATAAAGTATAAAGCATAACGCATAACGCATAACGCAAACTTATAACGCACAACGCATAGCGCATAACGCATAACGCAAAACGCATAACGCATAACGCATAACGCATAACGCATAACGCATAACGCGTAACGCATAACGCATAACGCATAACGCATAAGGCATAACGCATAACGCATAACGCATAAAGCATAACGCATAACGCATAACGCAAACGTATAACGCACAACGCATAACGCATAACGCATAACGCATAAAGCATAACGCATAACGCATAACGCATAAAGCATAACGCATAACGCATAACGCATAACGCATAACGCATAAAGCATAACGCATAACGCATAACGCATAACGCATAACGCATAACGCATAACGCATAACGCATAACGCATAACGCATAACGCATAACGCATAACGCATAACGCATAACGCATAAGGCATAACGCATAACGGATCACGCATAACGCATAACGCATAACGCATAACGCATAACGCATAACGCATAACGCATAATGCATAACGCATAACGCATAACGCATAACGCATAACGCATAACGCATAACGCATAACGCATAACTCATATCGCATAACGCATAAATCATAACCCATAACGCACAACGCATAACGCATAATGCACAACGCATAACGAATACCGCAAAACGCATAACGCATAACGCATAACGCATAACTCATAACGCATAACGCATAAAGCATAACGCACACCGTATAACGCATAACGCATAACGCATAACGCATAACGCATAAAGCATAACGCATAACGCCTAACGCATAACGCATACGTATAACGCCCAACGCATAAAGCATAACGAACAACCCATAACGCATAATCCATAACGCATAACGCATAACGCATAACGCATAACGCATAACGCATAAAGTATAAAGCATAACGCATAACGCATAACGCAAACTTATAACGCACAACGCATAGCGCATAACGCATAACGCAAAACGCATAACGCAAAACGCATAACGCATAACGCATAACGCATAACGCATAACGCTTAACGCATAACGGAGCACGCATAACGCATAACGCATAACGCATAACGCATAACGCATAACGCATAACGCATAACGCATAACGCATAACGCATAACGCATAAAGCATAACGCATTACGCATAACTTATAACGCATAACTCATAAGGAGTAACGCATAACGCATAAAGCATAACGCATAACGCATAACGCATAACGCATAACGCATAACGCATAACGCATAACGCATAACGCATAACGCATAACGCATAACGCATAACGCATAACGCATAACGGATCACGCATAACGCATAACGCATAACGCATAACGCATAAAGCATAACGCATAACGCATAACGGATAAAGCATAATGCATAACGCATAACGCATAACGCATTACGCATAACTCATAACTCATAACTCATAACGAATAACGCATAACGCATGTCGGATCACGCATAACGCATAACGCATAAAGCATAAATCATAACGCATAACGAATACCACAAAACGTATATCGCCTAACACATAACGGATCACGCATAACGCATAACGCATAACGTATAACGCATAACGCATAACGCATAACACATAACGCATAACGCATAATGCTCAACGCATAACGAATACAGCAAAACGCATAACGCTTAACGCATAACGGATCACGCATAACGCATGACGCATAATGCATAACGCATAACGCATAACGCATAACGCATAATGCATAACGCATAAAGCGTAACGCATAACGCATAACGCATAACGCATAAAGCATAACGCATAAAGCATAACGCATAACGCATAACGCATTACGCATAACTTATAACTCATAACTCATAACGAATAATGCATAACGCATAACGCATAACGCATAACGCATAACGCAAAACGGATAACGCATAACGCATAACGCATAACGCATAACGCATAACGCATAACGCATAACGCAAAACGCATAACGTTAACGCATAACCCATAACGCATAAGGCTTGATGCATGACGCATATCGCATATCGCATAAGGCTTGATGCATGACGCATATCGCATAACGCATAAGGCATAACGCATAATACATAACGTATAAGGCATAACGCATTACGCATAACTTATAACTCATAACTCATAACGAATAACGCATAACGCAAAATGAATAACGCATAAAGCAGAACGCATAACCCATAACCCTTAACGCATAACGCACAACGCATAATGCACAACGCTTAACGAATACCGCAAATCGCATAACGCCTAACGCATAACGGATCACGCATGACGCATAAAGCATAACGCATAACGCATAACGCATAACGCATAACGCATAACGCATAACGCATAACGCATAACGCATAACGCATAACGCATAACTCATATCGCATAAAGCGTAACGCATAACGCATAACGCATAACGATTAAAGCATAACGCATAAAGCATAACGCATAACGCATAACGCATTACGCATAACTTATAACTCATAACTCATAACGAATAATGCATAACGCATAACGCATAACGCATAACGCATAACGCATAACGCATAACGGATCACGAATAACGCATAACGCATAACGCATAACGCATAAAGCATAACGCATAACGCATAACGGATAAAGCATAATGCATAACGCATAACGCATAACGCATTACGCATAACTCATAACTCATAACTCATAACGAATAACGCATAACGCATGTCGGATCACGCATAACGCATAACGCATAAAGCATAAATCATAACGCATAACGAATACCACAAAACGTATATCGCCTAACACATAACGGATCACGCATAACGCATAACGCATAACGTATAACGCATAACGCATAACGCATAACACATAACGCATAACGCATAATGCTCAACGCATAACGAATACAGCAAAACGCATAACGCTTAACGCATAACGGATCACGCATAACGCATGACGCATAATGCATAACGCATAACGCATAACGCATAACGCATAATGCATAACGCATAAAGCGTAACGCATAACGCATAACGCATAACGCATAAAGCATAACGCATAAAGCATAACGCATAACGCATAACGCATTACGCATAACTTATAACTCATAACTCATAACGAATAATGCATAACGCATAACGCATAACGCATAACGCATAACGCAAAACGCATAACGCATAACGCATAACGCATAACGCATAACGCATAACGCATAACGCATAACGCATAACGCAAAACGCATAACGTTAACGCATAACCCATAACGCATAAGGCTTGATGCATGACGCATATCGCATATCGCATAAGGCTTGATGCATGACGCATATCGCATAACGCATAAGGCATAACGCATAATACATAACGTATAAGGCATAACGCATTACGCATAACTTATAACTCATAACTCATAACTCATAACGAATAACGCATAACGCAAAATGAATAACGCATAAAGCAGAACGCATAACCCATAACCCTTAACGCATAACGCATAACGCATAACGCATAACGCATAACGCATACGTATAACGCCCAACGCATAAAGCATAACGAACAACCCATAACGCATAATCCATAACGCATAACGCATAACGCATAACGCATAACGCATAACGCATAAAGTATAAAGCATAACGCATAACGCATAACGCAAACTTATAACGCACAACGCATAGCGCATAACGCATAACCCAAAACGCATAACGCATAACGCACAACGCATAGCGCATAACGCATAACGCCTAACGCACACCGTATAACGCATAACGCATAACGCATAACGCATAAAGCATAACGCATAACGCATAACGCATACGTATAACGCCCAACGCATAAAGCATAACGAACAACCCATAACGCATAATCCATAACGCATAACGCATAACGCATAACGCATAACGCATAAAGTATAAAGCATAACGCATAACGCATAACGCAAACTTATAACGCACAACGCATAGCGCATAACGCATAACGCAAAACGCATAACGCATAACGCATAACGCATAACGCATAACGCGTAACGCATAACGCATAACGCATAACGCATAAGGCATAACGCATAACGCATAACGCATAAAGCATAACGCATAACGCATAACGCAAACGTATAACGCACAACGCATAACGCATAACGCATAACGCATAAAGCATAACGCATAACGCATAACGCATAAAGCATAACGCATAACGCATAACGCATAACGCATAACGCATAAAGCATAACGCATAACGCATAACGCATAACGCATAACGCATAACGCATAACGCATAACGCATAACGCATAACGCATAACGCATAACGCATAAGGCATAACGCATAACGGATCACGCATAACGCATAACGCATAACGCATAACGCATAACGCATAACGCATAACGCATAACGCATAAAGCATAACGCATAACGCATAACGCATAATGCATAACGCATAACGCATAACGCATAACGAATAACGCATAAAGCATAACGCATAACGCATAACGCATAACGCATAACGCATAAAGCATAACGCATAACGCATAAAGCATAACGCATAACGCATAACGCATAACGCATACCGTATAACGCATAACGCATAACGCATAACGCATAACGCATAACGCATAACGCATAACGCATAACGCATAACGCATAAAGCATAACGCATAACGCATAACTTATAACTCATTACTCATAACGAATAACGCATAACGCATAAGGCATAACGCATAACGCATAACGCATAACGCATAACGCATAAAGCATAACGCATAACGCATAACGGATAAAGCATAATGCATAACGCATAACGCATAACGCATTACGCATAACTTATAACTCATAACTCATAACGAATAACGCATAACGCAAAATGCATAACGCATGTCGGATCACGCATAACGCATAACGCATAACGCATAACGCATAACGCATAACGCATAACGCATAACGCATAACACATAAAGCATAATGCATAACGCATAACGCATTACGCATAACTTATAACTCATAACTCATAACGAATAACGCATAACGCAAAATGCATAACGCATGTCGGATCACGCATAACGCATAACGCATAACGCATAACGCATAACGCATAACGCATAACGCATAACGCATAAACCATAACGCATAACGCATAACGCATAACGCATACCGCATAACGCATAAAGCATAACGCATTACGCATAACTTACAACTCATAACTCATAAGGAGTAACGCATAACGAATAACGCATAACGCACAACGCATAACGCATAACGCATAACGCATAACGCATAACGCATAACGCATAACGCATAACGCATAACGCATATCGCATAACGGATCACGCATAACGCATAACGCATAACGCATAACGCATAACGCATAACGCATAACGCGTAACGCATAACGCATAACGCATAACGCATAACGCATAACGCATAAAGCATAACGCATAACGCATAACGCATAACGCATAACGCATAATGGATCACGCATAACGCATAACGCATAACGCATAACGCATAACGCATAACGCATAACGCATAACGCATAAAGCATAACGCATAACGCATAACGCATTACGCATAACTTATAACTCATAACTCATAAGGAGTAACGCATAACGCATAAAGCATAACGCATAACGCCTAACGCATAACGCATAACGCATAACGCATAACGCATAACGCATAACGCATAACGCATTACGCATAACTTATAACTCATAACTCATAACGAATAACGCATAACGCAAAATGCATAACGCATGTCGGATCACGCATAACGCATAACGCATAACGCATAACGCATAACGCATAACGCATAACGCATAACGCATAACGCATAACGCATAAAGCATAACGCATAACGCATAACGCATAACGCATAACGCATAACGCATAACGCATAACGCATAACGCATAACGCATAACGCAAAATGCATAACGCATGTCGGATCACGCATAACGCATAACGCATAACGCATAACGCATAACGCATAACGCATAACGCATAACGCATAACGCATAACGCATAACGCATAACGCATAACGCATAACGCATAAAGCATAACGCATAACGCATAACGCATAACGGATCACGCATAACTTATAACTCATAACTCATAACGAATAACGCATAACGCAAAATGCATAACGCATGTCGGATCACGCATAACGCATAACGCATAATGCATAACGCATAACGCATAACGCATAACGCATAACGCATAACGCATAACGCATAACGCATAACGCATAACGCATAACGCATAACGCATAACGCATAACGCATAACGCATAAGGCATAACGCATAACGCATAACGCATAACGCATAACGCATAAAGCATAACGCATAACGGATAAAGCATAATGCATAACGCATAACGCATAACGCATTACGCATAACTTATAACTCATAACTCATAACGAATAACGCATAACGCAAAATGCATAACGCATGTCGGATCACGCATAACGCATAACGCATAACGCATAACGCATAACGCATAACGCATAACGCATAACGCATAACGCATAACGCATAACGCATAACGCATAACGCATAACGCATAAAGCATAATGCATAACGCATAACGCATTACGCATAACTTATAACTCATAACTCATAACGAATAACGCATAACGCAAAATGCATAACGCATGTCGGATCACGCATAACGCATAACGCATAACGCATAACGCATAACGCATAACGCATAACGCATAACGCATAACGCATAACGCATAACGCATAACGCATAACGCATAACGCATAAAGCATAACTTATAACTCATTACTCATAACGAATAACGCATAACGCATAAGACATAACGCATAACGCATAACGCATAACGCATAACGCATAACGCATAACGCATAACGCATAAAGCATAACGCATAACGCATAACGCATAACGCATACCGCATAACGCATAACGCATAACGCATAACGCATAACGCATAAAGCATAATGCATTACGCATAACTTATAACTCATAACTCATAAGGAGTAACGCATAACGCATAAAGCATAACGCATAACGCATAACGCATAACGCATAACGCATAACGCATAACGCATAACGCATAACGCATATCGCATAACGGATCACGCATAACGCATAACGCATAACGCATAACGCATAACGCATAACGCATAACGCATAACGCATAACGCATAACGCATAACGCATAACGCATAACGCATAAAGCATAACGCATAACGCATAACGCATAACGCATAACGCATAACGCCTAACGCATAACGCATAACGCATAACGCATAACGCATAACGCATAACGTATAACGCATAACGCATAACGCATAACGCATAACGCATAACGCATAACGCATAACGCATTACGCATAACTTATAACTCATAACTCATAACGAATAACGCATAACGCAAAATGCATAACGCATGTCGGATCACGCATAACGCATAACGCATAACGCATAACGCATAACGCATAACGCATAACGCATAACGCATAACGCATAACGCATAAAGCATAACGCATAACGCATAACTTATAACTCATTACTCATAACGAATAACGCATAACGCATAAGGCATAACGCATAACGCATAACGCATAACGCATAAAGCATAACGCATAACGCATAACGGATAAAGCATAATGCATAACGCATAACGCATAACGCATTACGCATAACTTATAACTCATAACTCATAACGAATAACGCATAACGCAAAATGCATAACGCATGTCGGATGACGCATAACGCATAACGCATAACGCATAACGCATAACGCATAACGCATAACGCATAACGCATAACGCATAACGCCTAACGCATAACGCATAACGCATAACGCATTACGCATAACTTATAACTCATAACTCATAACGAATGACGCATAACGCAAAATGCATAACGCATAACGCATAACGCATAACGCATAACGCATAACGCATAACGCATAACGCATAACGCATAACTCATTACTCATAACGAATAACGCATAACGCATAAGGCATAACGCATAACGCATAACGCATAACGCATATAGCATAACGCATAACGCATAACGCATAACGCATAAAGCATAACGCATTACGCATAACTTATAACGCATAACTCATAAGGAGTAACGCATAACGCATAAAGCATAACGCATAACGCATAACGCATAACGCATAACGCATAACGCATAACGCATAACGCATAACGCATAACGCATAACGCATAACGGATCACGCATAACGCATAACGCATAACGCATAACGCATAAAGCATAACGCATAACGCATAACGGATAAAGCATAATGCATAACGCATAACGCATAACGCATTACGCATAACTCATAACTCATAACTCATAACGAATAACGCATAACGCATGTCGGATCACGCATAACGCATAACGCATAAAGCATAAATCATAACGCATAACGAATACCACAAAACGTATATCGCCTAACACATAACGAATAACGCATAACGCAAAATGCATAACGCATGTCGGATCACGCATAACGCATAACGCATAACGCATAACGCATAACGCATAACGCATAACGCATAACGCATAAAGCATAACGCATAACGCATAACTTATAACTCATTACTCATAACGAATACCGCATAACGCATAAGGCATAACGCATAACGCATAACGCATAACGCATAACGCATAACGCATAACGCATAACGCATAAAGCATAACGCATAACGCATAACGGATAAAGCATAATGCATAACGCATAACGCATAACGCATTACGCATAACTTATAACTCATAACTCATAACGAATAACGCATAACGCAAAATGCATAACGCATGTCGGATCACGAATAACGCATAACGCATAACGCATAACGCATAACGCATAACGCATAACGCATAACGCATAAAGCATAATGCATAACGCATAACGCATTACGCATAACTTATAACTCATAACTCATAACGAATAACGCATAACGCAAAATGCATAACGCATGTCGGATCACGCATAACGCATAACGCATAACGCATAACGCAAAACGCATAACGCATAACGCATAACGCATAACGCATAACGCATAACGCATAAAGCATAACGCATAACTTATAACTCATTACTCATAACGAATAACGCATAACGCATAAGGCATAACGCATAACGCATAACGCATAACGCATAACGCATAACGCATAACGCATAAAGCATAACGCATAACGCATAACGCATAACGCATACCGCATAACGCATAACGCATAACGCATAACGCATAACGCATAACGCATAACGCATAACGCATAACGCATAACGCATAACGCATAACGCATAACGCATAACGCATAAAGCATAACGCATAACGCATTACGCATTACGCATAACTTATAACTCATAACTCATAAGGAGTAACGCATAACGCATAAAGCATAACGCATAACGCATAACGCATAACGCATAACGCATAACGCATAACGCATAACGCATAACGCATAACGCATAACGCATAACGCATAACGCATAACGCATAACGCATAACGCATAACGAATAACGCATAAAGCATAACGCATAAAGCATAATGCATAACGCATAACGCATTACGCATAACTTATAACTCATAACTCATAACGAATAACGCATAACGCATGTCGGATCACGCATAACGCATAACGCATAACGCATAACGCATAACGCATAACGCATAACGCATAACGCATAACGCATAACGCATAAAGCATAACGCATAACTTATAACTCATTACTCATAACGAATAACGCATAACGCATAAGGCATAACGCATAACGCATAACGCATAACGCATAACGCATAACGCATAACGCATAAAGCATAACGCATAACGCATAACGCATAACGCAAACCGTATAACGCATAACGCATAACGCATAACGCATAACGCATAACGCATAACGCATAACGCATAACGCATATCGCATAACGGATCACGCATAACGCATAACGCATAACGCATAACGCATAACGCATAACGCATAACGCATAACGCATAACGCATAACGCATAACGCATAACGCATAACGCATAAAGCATAACGCATAACGCATAACGCATAACGCATAACGCCTAACGCATAACGCATAACGCATAATGGATCACGCATAACGCATAACGCATAACGCATAACGCATAACGCATAACGCATTACGCATAACGCATAACGCATAACGCATAAAGCATAACGCATAACGCATAACGCATTACGCATAACTTATAACTCATAACTCATAAGGAGTAACGCATAACGCATAAAGCATAACGCATAACACCTAACGCATAACGCATAACGCATAACGCATAACGCATTACGCATAACTTATAACTCATAACTCATAACGAATAACGCATAACGCAAAATGCATAACGCATGTCGGATCACGCATAACGCATAACGCATAACGCATAACGCATAACGCATAACGCATAACGCATAACGCATAACGCATATCGCATAACGGATCACGCATAACGCATAACGCATAACGCATAACGCATAACGCATAACGCATAACGCATAACGCATAACGCATAACGCATAACGCATTACGCATAACTTATAACTCATAACTCATAACGAATACCGCATAACGCATAAGGCATAACGCATAACGCATAACGCATTACGCATAACTTATAACTCATAACTCATAACGAATAACGCATAACGCAAAATGCATAACGCATGTCGGATCACGCATAACGCATAACGCATAACGCATAACGCATAACGCATAACGCATAACGCATAACGCATAACGCATATCGCATAACGGATCACGCATAACGCATAACGCATAACGCATAACGCATATCGCATAACGGATCACGCATAACGCATAACGCATAACGCATAACGCATAACGCATAACGCATAACGCATAACGCATAACGCATAACGCATAACGCATAACGCATAACGCATAACGCATAACGCATAACGCATAACGCATAACGCATAACGCATAACGCATAACGCATAACGCATAACGCATAACGCATATCGCATAACGGATCACGCATAACGCATAACGCATAACGCATAACGCATAACGCATAACGCATAACGCATAACGCATAACGCATTACGCATAACTTATAACTCATAACTCATAACGAATACCGCATAACGCATAAGGCATAACGCATAACGCATAACGCATTACGCATAACTTATAACTCATAACTCATAACGAATAACGCATAACGCAAAATGCATAACGCATGTCGGATCACGCATAACGCATAACGCATAACGCATAACGCATAACGCATAACGCAAAATGCATAACGCATGTCGGATCACGCATAACGCCTAACGCATAACGCATAACGCATTACGCATAACGCATAACGCATAACGCATAACGCATTACGCATAACTTATAACTCATAACTCATAACGAATAACGCATAACGCAAAATGCATAACGCATGTCGGATCACGCATAACGCATAACGCATAACGCATAACGCATAACGCATAACGCATAACGCATAACGCATAACGCATAACGCATAACGCATAACGCATAACGCATAAAGCATAACGCATAACGCATAACTTATAACTCATTACTCATAACGAATACCGCATAACGCATAAGGCATAACGCATAACGCATAACGCATAACGCATAACGCATAACGCATAACGCATAAAGCATAACGCATAACGCATAACGGATAAAGCATAATGCATAACGCATAACGCATAACGCATTACGCATAACTTATAACTCATAACTCATAACGAATAACGCATAACGCAAAATGCATAACGCATGTCGGATCACGCATAACGCATAACGCATAACGCATAACGCATAACGCATAACGCATAACGCATAACGCATAACGCATAAAGCATAATGCATAACGCATAACGCATTACGCATAACTTAT
This sequence comes from Lasioglossum morio, assembly GCA_916610235.2. Lineage (NCBI taxonomy): Eukaryota > Metazoa > Arthropoda > Insecta > Hymenoptera > Halictidae > Lasioglossum > Lasioglossum morio. Next base: position 236,088 of record CAKAJA020000224.1, on the reverse strand, counting down.
AACTCATAACTCATAACGAATAACGCATAACGCAAAATGCATAACGCATGTCGGATCACGCATAACGCATAACGCATAACGCATAACGCAAAACGCATAACGCATAACGCATAACGCATAACGCATAACGCATAACGCATAAAGCATAACGCATAACTTATAACTCATTACTCATAACGAATAACGCATAACGCATAAGGCATAACGCATAACGCATAACGCATAACGCATAACGCATAAAGCATAACGCATAACGCATAACGTATAACGCATACCGCATAACGCATAACGCATAACGCATAACGCATAAAGCATAACGCATTACGCATAACTTATAACTCATAACTCATAAGGAGTAACGCATAACGCATAAAGCATAACGCATAACGCATAACGCATAACGCATAACGCATAACGCATAACGCATAACGCATATCGCATAACGGATCACGCATAACGCATAACGCATAACGCATAACGCATAACGCATAACGCATAACGCATAACGCATAACGCATAACGCATAACGCATAAAGCATAACGCATAACGCATTACGCATTACGCATAACTTATAACTCATAACTCATAAGGAGTAACGCATAACGCATAAAGCATAACGCATAACGCATAACGCATAACGCATAACGCATAACGCATAACGCATAACGCATAACGCATAACGCATAACGCATAACGCATAACGCATAAAGCATAACGCATAACTTATAACTCATTACTCATAACGAATAACGCATAACGCATAAGGCATAACGCATAACGCATAACGCATAACGCATAACGCATAACGCATAAAGCATAACGCATAACGCATAACGCATAACGCATAACGCATAACGCATAACGCATAACGCATATCGCATAACGGATCACGCATAACGCATAACGCATAACGCATAACGCATAACGCATAACGCATAACGCATAACGCATAACGCATAACGCATAACGCATAACGCATAACGCATAACGCATAACGCATAACGCATAACGCATAACGCATAACGCATAAAGCATAACGCATAACGCATAACGCATAACGCATAACGCATAACGCATAACGCATAACGCATAACGCATAACGCATAACGCATAACGCATAACGCATAAAGCATAACGCATAACGCATATCGCATAACGGATCACGCATAACGCATAACGCATAACGCATAACGCATAACGCATAACGCATAACGCATAACGCATAACGCATAACGCATAACGCATAACGCATAACGCATAACGCATAACGCATAACGCATAACGCATAACGCATAACGCATAACGCATAACGCATAACGCATAACGCATAACGCATATCGCATAACGGATCACGCATAACGCATAACGCATAACGCATAACGCATAACGCATAACGCATAACGCATAACGCATAACGCATAACGCATAACGCATAACGCATAAAGCATAACGCATAACGCATTACGCATTACGCATAACTTATAACTCATAACTCATAAGGAGTAACGCATAACGCATAAAGCATAACGCATAACGCATAACGCATAACGCATAACGCATAACGCATAACGCATAACGCATAACGCATAACGCATAACGCATAACGCATAACGCATAACGCATAACGCATAACGCATAACGAATAACGCATAAAGCATAACGCATAAAGCATAATGCATAACGCATAACGCATTACGCATAACTTATAACTCATAACTCATAACGAATAACGCATAACGCATGTCGGATCACGCATAACGCATAACGCATAACGCATAACGCATAACGCATAACGCATAACGCATAACGCATAACGCATAACGCATAACGCATAACGCATAACGCATATCGCATAACGGATCACGCATAACGCATAACGCATAACGCATAACGCATAACGCATAACGCATAACGCATAACGCATAACGCATAACGCATAACGCATAACGCATAACGCATAAAGCATAACGCATAACGCATAACGCATAACGCATAACGCCTAACGCATAACGCATAACGCATAATGGATCACGCATAACGCATAACGCATAACGCATAACGCATAACGCATAACGCATTACGCATAACGCATAACGCATAACGCATAAAGCATAACGCATAACGCATAACGCATTACGCATAACTTATAACTCATAACTCATAAGGAGTAACGCATAACGCATAAAGCATAACGCATAACACCTAACGCATAACGCATAACGCATAACGCATAACGCATAACGCATTACGCATAACTTATAACTCATAACTCATAACGAATAACGCATAACGCAAAATGCATAACGCATGTCGGATCACGCATAACGCATAACGCATAACGCATAACGCATAACGCATAACGCATAACGCATAACGCATAACGCATATCGCATAACGGATCACGCATAACGCATAACGCATAACGCATAACGCATAACGCATAACGCATAACGCATAACGCATAACGCATAACGCATAACGCATAACGCATAACGCATTACGCATAACTTATAACTCATAACTCATAACGAATACCGCATAACGCATAAGGCATAACGCATAACGCATAACTCATTACGCATAACTTATAACTCATAACTCATAACGAATAACGCATAACGCAAAATGCATAACGCATGTCGGATCACGCATAACGCATAACGCATAACGCATAACGCATAACGCATAACGCATAACGCATAAAGCATAACGCATAACGCATAACTTATAACTCATTACTCATAACGAATACCGCATAACGCATAAGGCATAACGCATAACGCATAACGCATAACGCATAACGCATAACGCATAACGCATAACGCAAAATGCATAACGCATGTCGGATCACGCATAACGCCTAACGCATAACGCATAACGCATAACGCATAACGCATAACGCATAACGCATTACGCATAACTTATAACTCATAACTCATAACGAATAACGCATAACGCAAAATGCATAACGCATGTCGGATCACGCATAACGCATAACGCATAACGCATAACGCATAACGCATAACGCATAACGCATAACGCATAACGCATAACGCATAACGCATAACGCATAACGCATAACGCATAACGCATAACGCATAACGCATAACGCATAACGCATAACGCATAAAGCATAACGCATAACGCATAACTTATAACTCATTACTCATAACGAATACCGCATAACGCATAAGGCATAACGCATAACGCATAACGCATAACGCATAACGCATAACGCATAACGCATAAAGCATAACGCATAACGCATAACGGATAAAGCATAATGCATAACGCATAACGCATAACGCATTACGCATAACTTATAACTCATAACTCATAACGAATAACGCATAACGCAAAATGCATAACGCATGTCGGATCACGCATAACGCATAACGCATAACGCATAACGCATAACGCATAACGCATAACGCATAACGCATAAAGCATAATGCATAACGCATAACGCATTACGCATAACTTATAACTCATAACTCATAACGAATAACGCATAACGCAAAATGCATAACGCATGTCGGATCACGCATAACGCATAACGCATAACGCATAACGCAAAACGCATAACGCATAACGCATAACGCATAACGCATAACGCATAACGCATAAAGCATAACGCATAACTTATAACTCATTACTCATAACGAATAACGCATAACGCATAAGGCATAACGCATAACGAATAACGCATAACGCATAACGCATAACGCATAACGCATAAAGCATAACGCATAACGCATAACGCATAACGCATACCGCATAACGCATAACGCATAACGCATAACGCATAAAGCATAACGCATTACGCATAACTTATAACTCATAACTCATAAGGAGTAACGCATAACGCATAAAGCATAACGCATAACGCATAACGCATAACGCATAACGCATAACGCATAACGCATAACGCATAACGCATAACGCATATCGCATAACGGATCACGCATAACGCATAACGCATAACGCATAACGCATAACGCATAACGCATAACGCATAACGCATAACGCATAACGCATAACGCATAAAGCATAACGCATAACGCATTACGCATTACGCATAACTTATAACTCATAACTCATAAGGAGTAACGCATAACGCATAAAGCATAACGCATAACGCATAACGCATAACGCATAACGCATAACGCATAACGCATAACGCATAACGCATAACGCATAACGCATAACGCATAAAGCATAACGCATAACTTATAACTCATTACTCATAACGAATAACGCATAACGCATAAGGCATAACGCATAACGCATAACGCATAACGCATAACGCATAACGCATAAAGCATAACGCATAACGCATAACGCATAACGCATAACGCATAACGCATAACGCATAACGCATAACGCATATCGCATAACGGATCACGCATAACGCATAACGCATAACGCATAACGCATAACGCATAACGCATAACGCATAACGCATAACGCATAACGCATAACGCATAAAGCATAACGCATAACGCATAACGCATAACGCATAACGCCTAACGCATAACGCATAACGCATAATGGATCACGCTTAACGCATAACGCATAACGCATAACGCATAACGCATAACGCATTACGCATAACGCATAACGCATAACGCATAAAGCATAACGCATAACGCATAACGCATTACGCATAACTTATAACTCATAACTCATAAGGAGTAACGCATAACGCATAAAGCATAACGCATAACACCTAACGCATAACGCATAACGCATAACGCATAACGCATAACGCATTACGCATAACTTATAACTCATAACTCATAACGAATAACGCATAACGCAAAATGCATAACGCATGTCGGATCACGCATAACGCATAACGCATAACGCAAAACGCATAACGCATAACGCATAACGCATAACGCATAACGCATATCGCATAACGGATCACGCATAACGCATAACGCATAACGCATAACGCATAACGCATAACGCATAACGCATAACGCATAACGCATAACGCATAACGCATAACGCATTACGCATAACTTATAACTCATAACTCATAACGAATACCGCATAACGCATAAGGCATAACGCATAACGCATAACGCATTACGCATAACTTATAACTCATAACTCATAACGAATAACGCATAACGCAAAATGCATAACGCATGTCGGATCACGCATAACGCATAACGCATAACGCATAACGCATAACGCATAACGCATAACGCATAACGCATAAAGCATAACGCATAACGCATAACGCATAACTTATAACTCATTACTCATAACGAATACCGCATAACGCATAAGGCATAACGCATAACGCATAACGCATAACGCATAACGCCTAACGCATAACGCATAACGCATAATGGATCACGCATAAAGCATAACGCATAACGCATAACGCATAACGCATAACGCCTAACGCATAACGCATAACGCATAATGGATCACGCATAACGCATAACGCATAACGCATAACGCATAACGCATTACGCATAACGCATAACGCATAACGCATAAAGCATAACGCATAACGCATAACGCATTACGCATAACTTATAACTCATAACTCATAAGGAGTAACGCATAACGCATAAAGCATAACGCATAACACCTAACGCATAACGCATAACGCATAACGCATAACGCATAACGCATTACGCATAACTTATAACTCATAACTCATAACGAATAACGCATAACGCAAAATGCATAACGCATGTCGGATCACGCATAACGCATAACGCATAACGCATAACACATAACGCATAACGCATAACGCATAACGCATAACGCATATCGCATAACGGATCACGCATAACGCATAACGCATAACGCATAACGCATAACGCATAACGCATAACGCATAACGCATAACGCATAACGCATAACGCATAACGCATTACGCATAACTTATAACTCATAACTCATAACTCATAACGAATACCGCATAACGCATAAGGCATAACGCATAACGCATAACTCATTACGCATAACTTATAACTCATAACTCATAACGAATAACGCATAACGCAAAATGCATAACGCATGTCGGATCACGCATAACGCATAACGCATAACGCATAACGCATAACGCATAACGCATAACGCATAACGCATAACGCATAACGCATAAAGCATAACGCATAACGCATAACTTATAACTCATTACTCATAACGAATACCGCATAACGCATAAGGCATAACGCATAACGCATAACGCATAACGCATAACGCATAACGCATAACGCATAACGCAAAATGCATAACGCATGTTGGATCACGCATAACGCCTAACGCATAACGCATAACGCATTACGCATAACGCATAACGCATAACGCATAACGCATTACGCATAACTTATAACTCATAACTCATAACGAATAACGCATAACGCAAAATGCATAACGCATGTCGGATCACGCATAACGCATAACGCATAACGCATAACGCATAACGCATAACGCATAACGCATAACGCATAACGCATAACGCATAACGCATAACGCATAACGCATAAAGCATAACGCATAACGCATAACTTATAACTCATTACTCATAACGAATACCGCATAACGCATAAGGCATAACGCATAACGCATAACGCATAACGCATAACGCATAACGCATAACGCATAAAGCATAACGCATAACGCATAACGGATAAAGCATAATGCATAACGCATAACGCATAACGCATTACGCATAACTTATAACTCATAACTCATAACGAATAACGCATAACGCAAAATGCATAACGCATGTCGGATCACGCATAACGCATAACGCATAACGCATAACGCATAACGCATAACGCATAACGCATAACGCATAAAGCATAATGCATAACGCATAACGCATTACGCATAACTTATAACTCATAACTCATAACGAATAACGCATAACGCAAAATGCATAACGCATGTCGGATCACGCATAACGCATAACGCATAACGCATAACGCAAAACGCATAACGCATAACGCATAACGCATAACGCATAACGCATAACGCATAAAGCATAACGCATAACTTATAACTCATTACTCATAACGAATAACGCATAACGCATAAGGCATAACGCATAACGCATAACGCATAACGCATAACGCATAACGCATAACGCATAAAGCATAACGCATAACGCATAACGCATAACGCATACCGCATAACGCATAACGCATAACGCATAACGCATAAAGCATAACGCATTACGCATAACTTATAACTCATAACTCATAAGGAGTAACGCATAACGCATAAAGCATAACGCATAACGCATAACGCATAACGCATAACGCATAACGCATAACGCATAACGCATAACGCATATCGCATAACGGATCACGCATAACGCATAACGCATAACGCATAACGCATAACGCATAACGCATAACGCATAACGCATAACGCATAAAGCATAACGCATAACGCATTACGCATTACGCATAACTTATAACTCATAACTCATAAGGAGTAACGCATAACGCATAAAGCATAACGCATAACGCATAACGCATAACGCATAACGCATAACGCATAACGCATAACGCATAACGCATAAAGCATAACGCATAACTTATAACTCATTACTCATAACGAATAACGCATAACGCATAAGGCATAACGCATAACGCATAACGCATAACGCATAACGCATAACGCATAAAGCATAACGCATAACGCATAACGCATAACGCATAACGCATAACGCATAACGCATAACGCATAACGCATATCGCATAACGGATCACGCATAACGCATAACGCATAACGCATAACGCATAACGCATAACGCATAACGCATAACGCATAACGCATAACGCATAACGCATAACGCATAACGCATAAAGCATAACGCATAACGCATAACGCATAACGCATAACGCCTAACGCATAACGCATAACGCATAATGGATCACGCTTAACGCATAACGCATAACGCATAACGCATAACGCATAACGCATTACGCATAACGCATAACGCATAACGCATAAAGCATAACGCATAACGCATAACGCATTACGCATAACTTATAACTCATAACTCATAAGGAGTAACGCATAACGCATAAAGCATAACGCATAACACCTAACGCATAACGCATAACGCATAACGCATAACGCATTACGCATAACTTATAACTCATAACTCATAACGAATAACGCATAACGCAAAATGCATAACGCATGTCGGATCACGCATAACGCATAACGCATAACGCAAAACGCATAACGCATAACGCATAACGCATAACGCATAACGCATATCGCATAACGGATCACGCATAACGCATAACGCATAACGCATAACGCATAACGCATAACGCATAACGCATAACGCATAACGCATAACGCATTACGCATAACTTATAACTCATAACTCATAACGAATACCGCATAACGCATAAGGCATAACGCATAACGCATAACGCATTACGCATAACTTATAACTCATAACTCATAACGAATAACGCATAACGCAAAATGCATAACGCATGTCGGATCACGCATAACGCATAACGCATAACGCATAACGCATAACGCATAACGCATAACGCATAACGCATAACGCATAACGCATAAAGCATAACGCATAACGCATAACTTATAACTCATTACTCATAACGAATACCGCATAACGCATAAGGCATAACGCATAACGCATAACGCATAACGCATAACGCATAACGCATAACGCATAACGCATAACGCATAACGCAAAATGCATAACGCATGTCGGATCACGCATAACGCCTAACGCATAACGCATAACGCATTACGCATAACGCATAACGCATAACGCATTACGCATAACTTATAACTCATAACTCATAACGAATAACGCATAACGCAAAATGCATAACGCATGTCGGATCACGCATAACGCATAACGCATAACGCATAACGCATAACGCATAACGCATAACGCATAACGCATAACGCATAAAGCATAACGCATAACGCATAACTTATAACTCATTACTCATAACGAATACCGCATAACGCATAAGGCATAACGCATAACGCATAACGCATAACGCATAACGCATAACGCATAACGCATAACGCATAACGCATAAAGCATAACGCATAACGCATAACGGATAAAGCATAATGCATAACGCATAACGCATAACGCATTACGCATAACTTATAACTCATAACTCATAACGAATAACGCATAACGCAAAATGCATAACGCATGTCGGATCACGCATAACGCATAACGCATAACGCATAACGCATAACGCATAACGCATAACGCATAACGCATAACGCATAAAGCATAATGCATAACGCATAACGCATTACGCATAACTTATAACTCATAACTCATAACGAATAACGCATAACGCAAAATGCATAACGCATGTCGGATCACGCATAACGCATAACGCATAACGCATAACGCATAACGCATAACGCATAACGCATAACGCATAACGCATAACGCATAACGCATAACGCATAAAGCATAACGCATAACTTATAACTCATTACTCATAACGAATAACGCATAACGCATAAGGCATAACGCATAACGCATAACGCATAACGCATAACGCATAACGCATAACGCATAAAGCATAACGCATAACGCATAACGCATAACGCATACCGCATAACGCATAACGCATAACGCATAACGCATAAAGCATAACGCATTACGCATAACTTATAACTCATAACTCATAAGGAGTAACGCATAACGCATAAAGCATAACGCATAACGCATAACGCATAACGCATAACGCATAACGCATAACGCATAACGCATAACGCATATCGCATAACGGATCACGCATAACGCATAACGCATAACGCATAACGCATAACGCATAACGCATAACGCATAACGCATAACGCATAACGCATAACGCATAACGCATAAAGCATAACGCATAACGCATTACGCATTACGCATAACTTATAACTCATAACTCATAAGGAGTAACGCATAACGCATAAAGCATAACGCATAACGCATAACGCATAAAGCATAACGCATAACGCATAACGCATAACGCATAACGCCTAACGCATAACGCATAACGCATAATGGATCACGCATAACGCATAACGCATAACGCATAACGCATAACGCATAACGCATTACGCATAACGCATAACGCATAACGCATAAAGCATAACGCATAACGCATAACGCATTACGCATAACTTATAACTCATAACTCATAAGGAGTAACGCATAACGCATAAAGCATAACGCATAACACCTAACGCATAACGCATAACGCATAACGCATAACGCATTACGCATAACTTATAACTCATAACTCATAACGAATAACGCATAACGCAAAATGCATAACGCATGTCGGATCACGCATAACGCATAACGCATAACGCATAACGCATAACGCATAACGCATAACGCATAACGCATAAAGCATAACGCATAACCCATAACTTATAACTCATTACTCATAACGAATAACGCATAACGCATAAGGCATAACGCATAACGCATAACGCATAACGCATAACGCATAACGCATAAAGCATAACGCATAACGCATAACGCATAACGCATAACGCATAACGCATAACGCATAAAGCATAACGCATTACGCATAACTTATAACTCATAACTCATAAGGAGTAACGCATAACGCATAAAGCATAACGCATAACGCATAACGCATAAAGCATAACGCATTACGCATAACTTATAACTCATAACTCATAAGGAGTAACGCATAACGCATAAAGCATAACGCATAACGCATAACGCATAACGCATAACGCATAACGCATAACGCATAACGCATAACGCATAACGCATATCGCATAACGGATCACGCATAACGCATAAAGCATAACGCATAACTTATAACTCATTACTCATAACGCATAACGCATAACGCATAACGCATAACGCATAATGCATAACGCATAACGCATAAAGCATAACGCATAACGCATGACGCATAACGCATAACGCATAACGCATAACGCATAACGCATAACGCATAACGCATAACGCATATCGCATAACGGATCACGCATAACGCATAACGCATAACGCATAACGCATAACGCATAACGCATAACGCATAACGCATAACGCATAACGCATTACGCATAACTTATAACTCATAACTCATAACGAATACCGCATAACGCATAAGGCATAACGCATAACGCATAACGCATTACGCATAACTTATAACTCATAACTCATAACGAATAACGCATAACGCAAAATGCATAACGCATGTCGGATCACGCATAACGCATAACGCATAACGCATAACGCATAACGCATAACGCATAACGCATAACGCATAAAGCATAACGCATAACGCATAACTTATAACTCATTACTCATAACGAATACCGCATAACGCATAAGGCATAACGCATAACGCATAACGCATAACGCATAACGCATAACGCATAACGCATAACGCATAACGCATAACGCAAAATGCATAACGCATGTCGGATCACGCATAACGCCTAACGCATAACGCATAACGCATTACGCATAACGCATAACGCATTACGCATAACTTATAACTCATAACTCATAACGAATAACGCATAACGCAAAATGCATAACGCATGTCGGATCACGCATAACGCATAACGCATAACGCATAACGCATAACGCATAACGCATAACGCATAACGCATAACGCATAACGCATAAAGCATAACGCATAACGCATAACTTATAACTCATTACTCATAACGACTACCGCATAACACATAAGGCATAACGCATAACGCATAACGCATAACGCATAACGCATAACGCATAACGCATAACGCATAAAGCATAACGCATAACGCATAACGGATAAAGCATAATGCATAACGCATAACGCATAACGCATTACGCATAACTTATAACTCATAACTCATAACGAATAACGCATAACGCAAAATGCATAACGCATGTCGGATCACGCATAACGCATAACGCATAACGCATAAAGCATAATGCATAACGCATAACGCATTACGCATAACTTATAACTCATAACTCATAACGAATAACGCATAACGCAAAATGCATAACGCATGTCGGATCACGCATAACGCATAACGCATAACGCATAACGCATAACGCATAACGCATAACGCATAACGCATAACGCATAACGCATAACGCATAACGCATAAAGCATAACGCATAACTTATAACTCATTACTCATAACGAATAACGCATAACGCATAAGGCATAACGCATAACGCATAACGCATAACGCATAACGCATAACGCATAACGCATAAAGCATAACGCATAACGCATAACGCATAACGCATACCGCATAACGCATAACGCATAACGCATAACGCATAAAGCATAACGCATTACGCATAACTTATAACTCATAACTCATAAGGAGTAACGCATAACGCATAAAGCATAACGCATAACGCATAACGCATAACGCATAACGCATAACGCATAACGCATAACGCATAACGCATAACGCATATCGCATAACGGATCACGCATAACGCATAACGCATAACGCATAACGCATAACGCATAACGCATAACGCATAACGCATAACGCATAACGCATAACGCATAACGCATAACGCATTACGCATTACGCATTACGCATAACTTATAACTCATAACTCATAAGGAGTAACGCATAACGCATAAAGCATAACGCATAACGCATAACGCATAAAGCATAACGCATAACGCATAACGCATAACGCATAACGCCTAACGCATAACGCATAACGCATAATGGATCACGCATAACGCATAACGCATAACGCATAACGCATAACGCATAACGCATAACGCATAACGCATTACGCATAACGCATAACGCATAACGCATAAAGCATAACGCATAACGCATAACGCATTACGCATAACTTATAACTCATAACTCATAAGGAGTAACGCATAACGCATAAAGCATAACGCATAACACCTAACGCATAACGCATAACGCATAACGCATAACGCATTACGCATAACTTATAACTCATAACTCATAACGAATAACGCATAACGCAAAATGCATAACGCATGTCGGATCACGCATAACGCATAACGCATAACGCATAACGCATAACGCATAACGCATAACGCATAACGCATAAAGCATAACGCATAACCCATAACTCATAACTCATAACGAATAACGCATAACGCAAAATGCATAACGCATGTCGGATCACGCATAACGCATAACGCATAACGCATAAAGCATAATGCATAACGCATAACGCATTACGCATAACTTATAACTCATAACTCATAACGAATAACGCATAACGCAAAATGCATAACGCATGTCGGATCACGCATAACGCATAACGCATAACGCATAACGCATAACGCATAACGCATAACGCATAACGCATAACGCATAACGCATAACGCATAAAGCATAACGCATAACTTATAACTCATTACTCATAACGAATAACGCATAACGCATAAGGCATAACGCATAACGCATAACGCATAACGCATAACGCATAACGCATAACGCATAAAGCATAACGCATAACGCATAACGCATAACGCATACCGCATAACGCATAACGCATAACGCATAACGCATAAAGCATAACGCATTACGCATAACTTATAACTCATAACTCATAAGGAGTAACGCATAACGCATAAAGCATAACGCATAACGCATAACGCATAACGCATAACGCATAACGCATAACGCATAACGCATAACGCATATCGCATAATGGATCACGCATAACGCATAACGCATAACGCATAACGCATAACGCATAACGCATAACGCATAACGCATAACGCATAACGCATTACGCATTACGCATAACTTATAACTCATAACTCATAAGGAGTAACGCATAACGCATAAAGCATAACGCATAACGCATAACGCATAAAGCATAACGCATAACGCATAACGCATAACGCATAACGCCTAACGCATAACGCATAACGCATAATGGATCACGCATAACGCATAACGCATAACGCATAACGCATAACGCATAACGCATAACGCATTACGCATAACGCATAACGCATAACGCATAAAGCATAACGCATAACGCATAACGCATTACGCATAACTTATAACTCATAACTCATAAGGAGTAACGCATAACGCATAAAGCATAACGCATAACACCTAACGCATAACGCATAACGCATAACGCATAACGCATTACGCATAACTTATAACTCATAACTCATAACGAATAACGCATAACGCAAAATGCATAACGCATGTCGGATCACGCATAACGCATAACGCATAACGCATAACGCATAACGCATAACGCATAACGCATAACGCATAAAGCATAACGCATAACCCATAACTTATAACTCATTACTCATAACGAATAACGCATAACGCATAAGGCATAACGCATAACGCATAACGCATAACGCATAACGCATAACGCATAAAGCATAACGCATAACGCATAACGCATAACGCATAACGCATAACGCATAAAGCATAACGCATTACGCATAACTTATAACTCATAACTCATAAGGAGTAACGCATAACGCATAAAGCATAACGCATAACGCATAACGCATAAAGCATAACGCATTACGCATAACTTATAACTCATAACTCATAAGGAGTAACGCATAACGCATAAAGCATAACGCATAACGCATAACGCATAACGCATAACGCATAACGCATAACGCATAACGCATAACGCATAACGCATAACGCATAACGCATAACGCATAACGCATAACGCATAAAGCATAACGCATAACTTATAACTCATTACTCATAACGAATAACGCATAACGCATAAGGCATAACGCATAACGCATAACGCATAACGCATAACGCATAACGCATAACGCATAAAGCATAACGCATAACGCATAACGCATAACGCATACCGCATAACGCATAACGCGTAACGCATAACGCATAAAGCATAACGCATTACGCATAACTTATAACTCATAACTCATAAGGAGTAACGCATAACGCATAAAGCATAACGCATAACGCATAACGCATAACGCATAACGCATAACGCATAACGCATAACGCATAACGCATAACGCATATCGCATAACGGATCACGCATAACGCATAACGCATAACGCATAACGCATAACGCATAACGCATAACGCATAACGCATAACGCATAACGCATAACGCATAACGCATAACGCATAAAGCATAACGCATAACGCATAACGCATAACGCATAACGCATAACGCATAACGCATAACGCATAACGCATAACGCATAACGCATAACGCATAACGCATAACGCATAACGAATAACGCATAAAGCATAACGCATAAAGCATAATGCATAACGCATAACGCATTACGCATAACTTATAACTCATAACTCATAACGAATAACGCATAACGCATGTCGGATCACGCATAACGCATAACGCATAACGCATAACGCATAACGCATAACGCATAACGCATAACGCATAACGCATAACGCATAACGCATAACGCATAACGCATAACGCATAAAGCATAACGCATAACTTATAACTCATTACTCATAACGAATAACGCATAACGCATAAGGCATAACGCATAACGCATAACGCATAACGCATAACGCATAACGCATAACGCATAACGCATAAAGCATAACGCATAACGCATAACGCATAACGCGTACCGTATAACGCATAACGCATAACGCATAACGCATAACGCATAACGCATAACGCATAACGCATAACGCATATCGCATAACGGATCACGCATAACGCATAACGCATAACGCATAACGCATAACGCATAACGCATAACGCATAACGCATAACGCATAACGCATAACGCATAACGCATAACGCATAACGCATAAAGCATAACGCATAACGCATAACGCATAACGCATAACGCCTAACGCATAACGCATAACGCATAATGGATCACGCATAACGCATAACGCATAACGCATAACGCATAACGCATAACGCATTACGCATAACGCATAACGCATAACGCATAAAGGATAACGCATAACGCATAACGCATTACGCATAACTTATAACTCATAACTCATAAGGAGTAACGCATAACGCATAAAGCATAACGCATAACACCTAACGCATAACGCATAACGCATAACGCATAACGCATAACGCATTACGCATAACTTATAACTCATAACTCATAACGAATAACGCATAACGCAAAATGCATAACGCATGTCGGATCACGCATAACGCATAACGCATAACGCATAACGCATAACGCATAACGCATAACGCATAACGCATAACGCATAAAGCATAACGCATAACCCATAACTTATAACTCATTACTCATAACGAATAACGCATAACGCATAAGGCATAACGCATAACGCATAACGCATAACGCATAACGCATAACGCATAACGCATAAAGCATAACGCATAACGCATAACGCATAACGCATAACGCATAACGCATAACGCATAAAGCATAACGCATTACGCATAACTTATAACTCATAACTCATAAGGAGTAACGCATAACGCATAAAGCATAACGCATAACGCATAACGCATAACGCATAACGCATAACGCATAACGCATAACGCATAACGCATAACGCATAACGCATAACGCATAACGCATAACGCATAACGCATAACGCATAAGGCATAACGCATAACGGATCACGCAAAACGCATAACGCATAACGCATAACGCATAACGCATAACGCATAACGCATAACGCATAACGCATAACGCATAAAGCATAACGCATAACGCATAACGCATTACGCATAACTTATAACTCATAACTCATAAGGAGTAACGCATAACGCATAAAGCATAACGGATAACGCATAACGCATAACGCATAACGCATAACGCATAACGCATAACGCATAACGCATAACGCATAACGCATAACGCATAACGCATAACGCATAACGCATAACGCATAACGCATAACGCATAAAGCATAACGCATAACGCATAACTTATAACTCATTACTCATAACGAATAACGCATAACGCATAAGGCATAACGCATAACGCATAAAGCATAACGCATAACTTATAACTCATTACTCATAACGAATAACGCATAACGCATAAGGCATATCTCATAACGCATAACGCATAACGCATAACGCATAACGCATAAAGCATAACGCATAACGCATAACGCATAACGCATACCGCATAACGCATAACGCATAACGCATAAAGCATAACGCATTACGCATAACTTATAACTCATAACTCATAACGAATAACGCATAACGCAAAATGCATAACGCATGTCGTATCACGCATAACGCATAACGCATAACGCATAACGCATAACGCATAACGCATAACGCATAACGCATAAAGCATAACGCATAACTTATAACTCATTACTCATAACGAATAACGCATAACGCATAAGGCATATCTCATAACGCATAACGCATAACGCATAACGCATAACGCATAAAGCATAACGCATAACGCATAACGCATAACGCATACCGCATAACGCATAACGCACAACGCATAAAGCATAACGCATTACGCATAACTTATAACTCATAACTCATAAGGAGTAACGCATAACGCATAAAGCATAACGCATAACGCATAACGCATAACGCATAACGCATAACGCATAACGGATCACGCATAACGCATAACGCATAACGCATAACGCATAACGCATAACGCATAACGCATAACGCATAACGCATAACGCATAACGCATAAAGCATAACGCATAACGCATTACGCATTACGCATAACTTATAACTCATAACTCATAAGGAGTAACGCATAACGCATAAAGCATAACGCATAACGCATAACGCATAACGCATAACGCATAACGCATAACGTATAACGCATAACGCATAACGCATAATGCATAACGCATAACGCATAACGCATAACGCATAACGAATAACGCATAAAGCATAACGCATAACGCATAACGCATAAAGCATAACGCATAACGCATAACGCATTACGCATAACGCATAACTTATAACTCATTACTCATAACGAATAACGCATAACGCATAACGCATAACGCATAACGCATAACGCATAAAGCATAACGCATAACGGATAAACCATAAGGCATAACGCATAACGCATAACGCATTACGCATAACTTATAACTCATAACTCATAACGAATAACGCATAACGCAAAATGCATAACGCATGTCGGATCACGCATAACGCATAACGCATAAAGCATAAATCATAACGCATAACGAATACCGCAAAACGTATATCGCCTAACACATAACGGATCACGCATAACGCATAACGTATAACGCATAACGCATAATGCACAACACATAACGCATAACGCATAATGCTCAACGCATAACGAATACAGCAAAACGCATAACGCTTAACGCATAACGGATCACGCATGACGTTAACGCATAACCCATAACGCATAAGGCTTGATGCATGACGCATATCGCATATCGCATAAGGCTTGATGCATGACGCATAACGCATAACGCATAAGGCATAACGCATAATACATAACGTATAACGCATTATGCATAACGCTTAACGCATAACGCATAACGCATAACGCGTAACGCATAACGCATAACGCATAACGCATAACGCATAACGCATAACGCATAACGCATAACGCATAACGCATAACGCGTAACGCATAACGCATAACGCATAACGCATAACGCATAACGCATAACGCATAACGCATAACGGAGCACGCATAACGCATAACGCATAACGCATAACGCATAACGCATAACGCATAACGCATAACGCATGACGCATAAAGCATAACGCATAACGCATTACGCATAACTTATAACTCATAACTCATAAGGAGTAACGCATGACGCATAAAGCATAACTCATAACGCATAACGCATAACGCATAACGCATAATGCATAAAGCCTAACGCATAACGCATAACTTATAACTCATTACTCATAACGAATAACGCATAACGCATAACGCATATCGCATAACGAATAACGCATAATGCATAACGCATAAAGCGTAACGCATAACGCATTACGCATAACTTATAACTCATAACGCATAACGCATAAAGCATAACGCATAACGCATAAAGCATAACGCATAACACATAACGCATAACGCATACCGTATAACGCATAACGCATAACGCATAACGCATAACGCATAACGCATAACGCATAACGCATAACGCATAACGCATAACGCATAACGCATAACGCATAAAGCATAACGCATAACGCATAACTTATAACTCATTACTCATAACGAATAACGCATAACGCATAAGGCATAACGCATAACGCATAACGCATAACGCATAACGCATAAAGCATAACGCATAACGCATAACGGATAAAGCATAATGCATAACGCATAACGCATAACGCATTACGCATAACTTATAACTCATAACTCATAACGAATAACGCATAACGCAAAATGCATAACGCATGTCGGATCACGCATAACGCATAACGCATAACGCATAACGCATAACGCATAACGCATAACGCATAACGCATAACGCATAACGCATAACGCATAAAGCATAATGCATAACGCATAACGCATTACGCATAACTTATAACTCATAACTCATAACGAATAACGCATAACGCAAAATGCATAACGCATGTCGTATCACGCATAACGCATAACGCATAACGCATAACGCATAACGCATAACGCATAACGCATAACGCATAACGCATAACGCATAACGCATAACGCATAACGCATAACGCATAACGCATAAAGCATAACGCATAACTTATAACTCATTACTCATAACGAATAACGCATAACGCATAAGGCATAACGCATAACGCATAACGCATAACGCATAACGCATAACGCATAAAGCATAACGCATAACGCATAACGCATAACGCATACCGCATAACGCATAACGCATAACGCATAACGCATAACTTATAACTCATTACTCATAACGAATAACGCATAACGCATAAGGCATAACGCATAACGCATAACGCATAACGCATAACGCATAACGCATAAAGCATAACGCATAACGCATAACGCATAACGCATACCGCATAACGCATAACGCATAACGCATAACGCATAACGCATAACGCATAACGCATAACGCATAACGCATAACGCATAAAGCATAACGCATAACGCATTACGCATTACGCATAACTTATAACTCATAACTCATAAGGAGTAACGCATAACGCATAAAGCATAACGCATAACGCATAACGCATAACGCATAACGCATAACGCATAACGCATAACGCATAATGCATAACGCATAACGCATAACGCATAACGCATAACTTATAACTCATTACTCATAACGAATAACGCATAACGCATAACGCATAACGTATAACGCATAACGCATAACGCATAAAGCATAACGCATAACGGATAAAGCATAAGGCATAACGCATAACGCATAACGCATTACGCATAACTTATAACTCATAACTCATAACGAATAACGCATAATGCAAAATGCATAACGCATGTCGGATCACGCATAACGCATAACGCATAAAGCATAAATCATAACGCATAACGAATACCGCAAAACGTATATCGCCTAACACATAACGGATCACGCATAACGCATAACGCATAACGTATAACGCATAACGCATAATGCATAACACATAACGCATAACGCATAATGCTCAACGCATAACGAATACAGCAAAACGCATAACGCTTAACGCATAACGGATCACGCATGACGTTAACGCATAACCCATAACGCATAAGGCTTGATGCATGACGCATATCGCATATCGCATAAGGCTTGATGCATGACGCATATCGCATAACGCATAAGGCATAACGCATAATACATAACGTATAACGCATTATGCATAACGCATAACGCATAATGCATAACGCATACGGCATAACGCATTACGCATAACTTATAACTCATAACTCATAACGAATAACGCATAACGCAAAATGAATAACGCATAAAGCATAACGCATAACCCATAACCCTCAACGCATAACGCATAACGCATAATGCACAACGCTTAACGAATACCGCAAATCGCATAACGCCTAACGCATAACGGATCACGCATAACGCATAACGCATAACGCATGACGAATAAAGTATAAAGCATAACGCATAACGCATAACGCAAACTTATAACGCACAACTCATAGCGCATAACGCATAACGCAAAACGCATAACGCAAAACGCATAACGCATAACGCATAACGCATAACGCATAACGCATAACGCATAACGCTTAACGCATAACGGAGCACGCATAACGCATAACGCATAACGCATAACGCATAACGCATAACGCATAACGCATAAAGCATAACGCATAACGCATTACGCATAACTTATAACTCATAACTCATAAGGAGTAACGCATGACGCATAAAGCATAACTCATAACGCATAACGCATAACGCATAACGCATAATGCATAAAGCCTAACGCATAACGCATAACTTATAACTCATTACTCATAACGAATAACGCATAACGCATAACGCATATCGCATAACGAATAACGCATAATGCATAACGCATAAAGCGTAACGCATAACGCATAACGCATAACGCATAACGCATAACGCATAACGTATAACGCATAACGCATACCGTATAACACATAATGCATAACGCATAACGCATAACGCATAACGCATAACGTATAACGCATAACGCATACCGTATAACGCATAACGCATAACGCATAACGCATAACGCATAACGCATAACGCATAACGCGTAACGCATAACGCATAACGCATAACGCATAACGCATAACGCATAACGCATAACGCATAACGCGTAACGCATAACGCATAACGCATAACGCATAACGCATAACGCATAACGCATAACGCATAAAGCATAACGCATAACGCCTAACGCATAACGCATACCGTATAACGCATAATGCATAACGCATAACGCATAACGTATAACGCATAACGCATACCGTATAACACATAATGCATAACGCATAACGCATAACGCATAACGCATAACGTATAACGCATAACGCATACCGTATAACGCATAACGCATAACGCATAACGCATAACGTGTAACTCATAACGCATAACGCATAAAGCATAACGCATAACGCATAACGCATAACGCATAACGCATAACGCATAACGCATATCGCATAACGCATAACGCATAACGCATAACGTTTAACGCATAACGCATACCGTATAAATCATAACGCATAACACATAAGGCAAACGTATAACGCAGAACGCATAACGCATAACGCATAACGCATAACGCATAACGCATAACGCATAACATATAACGCATAACGCATAACGCATAACGCATAACGCATAACGCATAACGCATAACGCATAACGCATAACGCATAACGCATAACGCATAACGCATAACGCATAACGGATAACGCATAACGCATAACGCATAACGCATAACGCATAACGCATAACGCATAACGCATAAAGCATAACGCATAAAGCATAACGCATAACGCATAACGCATAACGTATAACGCATAACTCATAACGCATAACGCATAAAGCATAACGCATAACGCATTACGCAAACGTATAACGCACAACGCATAACGCATAACGCATAACGCATAACGCATAACGCATAACGCATAACGCATAACGCATAACGCATAACGTATAACGCATAACGCATAACGCATAACGCATAACGCATAACGCATAACGCATAACGCATAACGCATAACCATAACGCATAACGCATAACCCATAACGCATAACGCATAACGCATAACGTATAACGCATAACGCATACCGTATAACGCATAATGCATAACGCATAAAGCATAACGCATAACGCATAACGCATAACGCATAACGCATAACGCATAACGTATAACGCATAACGCATACCGTATAACGCATAATGCATAACGCATAACGCATAACGCATAACGCATAACGCATAACGCATAACGTATAACGCATAAAGCATACCGTATAACGCATAACGCATAACGCATAACGCAAACGTATAGCGCACAACGCATAATGCATAAACCATAACCCTTACTTCATAACGCATAACGCATAATGCACAACGCATAACGAACACCGGAAAACCCATAACGCCTAACGCATAACGGATCACGAATAACGCATAATGCATAACGCACAAAAGCATAACGCATAACGCATAACGCATAACCCCTAACGCAATAACGCATAACGCATAACGCATAACGTGTAACTCATAACGCATACCGTATAACGCATAACGCATAACGCAAACGTATAACGCACAACGCATAACGCATAACGCATAACGCATAACGCATAACATATAACGCATAACGCATAACGCATAACGCATAACGCATAACGCATAACGCATATCGCATAACGCATAACGCATAACGCATAACGCATAACGCATAACGCATAACGCATAACGCATAACGCATAACGCATAACGCATAACGCATAACGCATAACGCATAACGCATAACGCATAACGCATAACGCATAACGCATAACGCATAACGTGTAACTCATAACGCATAACGCATAAAGCATAACGCATAACGCATAACGCATAACGCATAACGTGTAACTCATAACGCATATCGCATAAAGCATAACGCATAACGCATAACGCATAACGCATAACGCTTAACGAATACCGCAAATCGCATAACGCCTAACGCATAACGGATCACGCATAACGCATAACGCATAACGCATGACGCATAAAGTATAAAGCATAACGCATAACGCTTAACGCAAACTTATAACGCACAACTCATAGCGCATAACGCATAACGCAAAACGCATAACGCAAAACGCATAACGCATAACGCATAACGCATAACGCATAACGCATAACGCTTAACGCATAACGGAGCACGCATAACGCATAACGCATAACGCATAACGCATAACGCATAACGCATAACGCATAACGCATAAAGCATAACGCATAACGCATTACGCATAACTTATAACTCATAACTCATAAGGAGTAACGCATGACGCATAAAGCATAACTCATAACGCATAACGCATAACGCATAACGCATAATGCATAAAGCCTAACGCATAACGCATAACTTATAACTCATTACTCATAACGAATAACGCATAACGCATAACGCATATCGCATAACGAATAACGCATAATGCATAACGCATAAAGCGTAACGCATAACGCATAACGCATAACGCATAACGCATAACGCATAACGCATAACGTATAACGCATAACGCATACCGTATAACACATAATGCATAACGCATAACGCATAACGCATAACGCATAACGTATAACGCATAACGCATACCGTATAACGCATAACGCATAACGCATAACGCATAACGCATAACGCATAACGCATAACGCGTAACGCATAACGCATAACGCATAACGCATAACGCATAACGCATAACGCATAACGCATAACGCGTAACGCATAACGCATAACGCATAACGCATAACGCTTAACGCATAACGCATAAAGCATAACGTATAACGCCTAACGCAAACGTATAACGCACAACGCATAACGCATAACGCATAACGCATAACGCATAACGCATAACGCATAACGCATAACGCATAACCATAACGCATAACGCATAACGCATAACGCATAACGCATAACGCATAACGCATAACGCATAACGCATAACGCATACCGTATAACGCATAATGCATAACGCATAACGCATAACGTATAACGCATAACGCATACCGTATAACACATAATGCATAACGCATAACGCATAACGCATAACGCATAACGTATAACGCATAACGCATACCGTATAACGCATAACGCATAACGCATAACGCATAACGTGTAACTCATAACGCATAACGCATAAAGCATAACGCATAACGCATAACGCATAACGCATAACGCATAACGCATAACGCATATCGCATAACGCATAACGCATAACGCATAACGTTTAACGCATAACGCATACCGTATAAATCATAACGCATAACACATAAGGCAAACGTATAACGCAGAACGCACAACGCATAACGCATAACGCATAACGCATAACGCATAACGCATAACATATAACGCATAACGCATAACGCATAACGCATAACGCATAACGCATAACGCATAACGCATAACGCATAACGCATAACGCATAACGCATAACGCATAACGCATAACGCATAACGCATAACGCATAACGGATAACGCATAACGCATAACGCATAACGCATAACGCATAACGCATAAAGCATAACGCATTAAGCATAACGCATAACGCATAACGCATAACGTATAACGCATAACTCATAACGCATAACGCATAAAGCATAACGCATAACGCATTACGCAAACGTATAACGCACAACGCATAACGCATAACGCATAACGCATAACGCATAACGCATAACGCATAACGCATAACGCATAACGTATAACGCATAACGCATAACGCATAACGCATAACGAACACCGGAAAACCCATAACGCCTAACGCATAACGGATCACGAATAACGCATAATGCATAACGCATAAAGCATAACGCATAACGCATAACGCATAACGCATAACGCATAACCCATAACGCATAACGCATAACGCAGAACGCATAACGCATAACGCATAACGCATAACGCATAACGCATAACGCATAACGTATAACGCATAACGCATAACGCATAACGCTTAACGCATAACGCATAACGCATAACCATAACGCATAACGCATAACCCATAACGCATAACGCATACCGTATAACGCATAATGCATAACGCATAACGCATAACGCATAACGCATAACGCATAACGTATAACGCATAACGCATACCGTATAACGCATAACGCATAACGCATAACGCAAACGTATAGCGCACAACTCATAATGCATAAACCATAATCCTTACTTCATAAAGCATAACGCATAATGCACAACGCATAACGAACACCGGAAAACCCATAACGCCTAACGCATAAAGGATCACGAATAACGCATAATGCATAACGCATAAAGCATAACGCATAACGCATAACGCATAACGCATAACGCATAACGCATAACGCATAACGCATAACGCATAACGCATAACGCATAACGCATAACGCATAACGCATAACGCATAACGCGTAACGCATAACGCATAACGCATAAGGCATAACGCATAACGCATAAGGCATAACGCATAACGCATAACGCATAACGCATAACGCATAACCCATAACGCATAACGCATAACGCATAACGCATAACGCATAACGCATAACGCATAACGTATAACGCATAACGCATAACGCATAACGCTTAACGCATAACGCATAACGCATAACCATAACGCATAACGCATAACCCATAACGCATAACGCATAACGCATAACGTATAACGCATAACGCATACCGTATAACGCATAATGCATAACGCATAACGCATAACGCATAACGCATAACGCATAACGCATAACGCATAACGCATAACGCGTAACGCATAACGCATATCGCATAACGCATAAAGCATAACGCATAACGCATAACGCAAACGTATAACGCACAACGCATAACGCATAACGCATAACGCATAACGCATAACGCATAACGCATAACGCATAACGCATAACGCATAACGCATAACGCATAACGCATAAGGCATAACGCATAACGCATAACGCATAACGCATAACGCATAACGCATAACGCTTAACGCATAACGGAGCACGCATAACGCATAACTCATAACTCATAAGGAGAAACGCATAACGCATAACGCATAACGCATAACGCATAACGCATAATGCATAACGCATAACGCATAACCCATAAAGCATAACGCATAACGCATAACGCAAACGTATAACGCACAACGCATAACGGATCACGAATAACGCATAATGCATAACGCATAAAGCATAACGCATAACGCATAACGCATAACGCATAACGCATAACCCATAACGCATAACGCATAACGCAGAACGCATAACGCATAACGCATAACGCATAACGCATAACGCATAACGCATAACGTATAACGCATAACGCATAACGCATAACGCTTAACGCATAACGCATAACGCATAACCATAACGCATAACGCATAACCCATAACGCATAACGCATACCGTATAACGCATAATGCATAACGCATAACGCATAACGCATAACGCATAACGCATAACGTATAACGCATAACGCATACCGTATAACGCATAACGCATAACGCATAACGCAAACGTATAGCGCACAACTCATAATGCATAAACCATAATCCTTACTTCATAAAGCATAACGCATAATGCACAACGCATAACGAACACCGGAAAACCCATAACGCCTAACGCATAAAGGATCACGAATAACGCATAATGCATAACGCATAAAGCATAACGCATAACGCATAACGCATAACGCATAACGCATAACGCATAACGCATAACGCATAACGCATAACGCATAACGCATAACGCATAACGCATAACGCATAACGCATAACGCATAACGCGTAACGCATAACGCATAACGCATAAGGCATAACGCATAACGCATAAGGCATAACGCATAACGCATAACGCATAACGCATAACGCATAACCCATAACGCATAACGCATAACGCATAACGCATAACGCATAACGCATAACGCATAACGTATAACGCATAACGCATAACGCATAACGCTTAACGCATAACGCATAACGCATAACCATAACGCATAACGCATAACCCATAACGCATAACGCATAACGCATAACGTATAACGCATAACGCATACCGTATAACGCATAATGCATAACGCATAACGCATAACGCATAACGCATAACGCATAACGCATAACGCATAACGCATAACGCGTAACGCATAACGCATATCGCATAACGCATAAAGCATAACGCATAACGCATAACGCAAACGTATAACGCACAACGCATAACGCATAACGCATAACGCATAACGCATAACGCATAACGCATAACGCATAACGCATAACGCATAACGCATAACGCATAAGGCATAACGCATAACGCATAACGCATAACGCATAACGCATAACGCATAACGCATAACGCTTAACGCATAACGGAGCACGCATAACGCATAACTCATAACTCATAAGGAGAAACGCATAACGCATAACGCATAACGCATAACGCATAACGCATAACGCATAATGCATAACGCATAACGCATAACCCATAAAGCATAACGCATAACGCATAACGCAAACGTATAACGCACAACGCATAACGCATAACGCATAACGCATAACGCATAACGCATAACGCATAACGCATAACGCATAACGCATAACGCATAACGCATAACGCATAAGGCATAACGCATAACGCATAACGCATAACGCATAACGCATAACGCATAACGCATAACGCTTAACGCATAACGGAGCACGCATAACGCATAACTCATAACTCATAAGGAGAAACGCATAACGCATAAAGCATAACGCATAACGCATAACGCATAATGCATAACGCATAACGCATAAAGCATAACGCATAACGAATAACGCATAACGCATAACGCATAATGCATAAAGCATAACGCATAACGCATAACTTATAACTCATTGCTCATAACGAAAAACGGATAACGCATAACGCATAACGCATACCGTATAACGCATAACGCATAACGCATAACGCATAACGCATAACGCATAACGCATACCGTATAACGCATAACGCATAACGCATAACGCAAACGTATAACGCACAACGCATAACGCATAACGCAAACGTATAACGCACAACGCATAACGCATAACGC
Organism: Lasioglossum morio; assembly: GCA_916610235.2. Lineage (NCBI taxonomy): Eukaryota > Metazoa > Arthropoda > Insecta > Hymenoptera > Halictidae > Lasioglossum > Lasioglossum morio. The sequence goes on along the minus strand of CAKAJA020000224.1, from coordinate 207,357 downwards.
ATAACGCATAACATATAACGCATAACGCATAACGCATAACGCATAACGCATAACGCATAACGCATAACGCATAACGCATAACGCATAACGCATAACGCATACCGTATAACGCATAACGCATAACGCATAACGCAAACGTATAGCGCACAACTCATAATGCATAAACCATAATCCTTACTTCATAAAGCATAACGCATAACCCATAACGCATAACGCATAACGCAGAACGCATAACGCATAACGCATAACGCATAACGCATAACGCATAACGCATAACGCATAACGTATAACGCATAACGCATAACGCATAACGCTTAACGCATAACGCATAACGCATAACGCATAACGCATAACGCATAACGCATAACGCATAACGCATACCGTATAACGCATAACGCATAACGCATAACGCAAACGTATAACGCACAACGCATAACGCATAACGCAAACGTATAACGCACAACGCATAACGCATAACGCATAACGCATAACATATAACGCATAACGCATAACGCATAACGCATAACGCATAACGCATAACGCATAACGCATAACGCATAACGCTTAACGCATAACGGATCACGCATAACGCATAACTCATAACTCATAAGGAGTAACGCATAACGCATAAAGCATAACGCATAACGCATAACGCATAACCCATAATGCATAAAGCATAACGCATAACGCATAACGCATAACTTATAACTCATTACTCATAACGAATAACGCATAACGCATAACGCATAACGCATAACGCATAACGCATAACGCATAACGCATATCGCATAATGCATAACGCATAACGCATAAGGCATAACGCATAACGCATAACGCATAACGCATAACGCTTAACGCATAACGGATCACGCATAACGTATAACTCATAACTCATAAGGAGTAACGCATAACGCATAAAGCATAACGCATAACGCATAACGCATAACGCATAAAGCATAACGCATAACGAATAACGCATAACGCATAACGCATAATGCATAAAGCATAACGCATAACGCATAACTTATAACTCATTACTCATAACGAATAACGCATAACGCATAACGCATAACGCATACCGTATAACGCATAACGCATAACGCATAACGCATAACGCAAACGTAAAGCGCACAACGCATAATGCATAACCCATAACCCTTACTTCATAACGCATAACGCATAATGCACAACGCATAACGGACACCGGAAAACCCATAACGCCTAACGCATAACGGATCACGAATAACGCATAATGCATAACGCATAAAGCATAACGCATAACGCAAAACGCATAACGCATAACGCATAACGCATAACGCATAACGCATAACGCATAACGCATAACGCATAACGCATAACGCATAACGCATAACGGATAAAGCATAATGCATAACGCATAACGCATAACGCATAACGCATAACGCATAACGCATAACGCATAACGCATAACGCATAACGCATAACGCATAAAGCATAACGCATAACGCATAACGCATAACGCATAACGTATAACTCATAACGCATAACGCATAAAGCATAACGCATAACGCATAACGCATAACGCATAACGCATAACGCATAACGCATAACGCATAACGCATAACGCATAACACATAACGCATAACGCATAACGCATAACGCATAACGCATAACGCATAACGCATAACGCATAACACATAACGCATAAAGCATAACGCATAACGCATAACGCATAACGCAAACGTATAGCGCACAACGCATAATGCATAAACCATAACCCTTACTTCATAACGCATAACGCATAATGCACAACGCATAACGAACACCGGAAAACCCATAACGCCTAACGCATAACGGATCACGAATAACGCATAGTGCATAACGCATAAAGCATAACGCATAACGCATAACGCATAACTTATAACTCATTACTCATAACGAATAACGCATAACGCATAACGCATAACGCATACCGTATAACGCATAACGCATAACGCATAACGCAAACGTATAGCGCACAACGCATAATGCATAAACCATAACCCTTACTACATAGCGCATAACGCATAATGCACAACGCATAACGAACACCGGAAAACCCATAACGCCTAACGCATAACGGATCACGAATAACGCATAATGCATAACGCATAACGCATAACGCATAACGCATAACGCATAACGCATAACGCATAACGCATAACGCATAACGCATACCGTATAACGCATAACGCATAACGCATAACGCAAACGTATAACGCACAACGCATAACGCATAACGCAAACGTATAACGCACAACGCATAACGCATAACGCATAACATATAACGCATAACGCATAACGCATAACGCATAACGCATAACGCATAACGCATAACGCATAACGCATAACGCATAACGCATAACGCATAACGCATAACGCTTAACGCATAACGGATCACGCATAACGCATAACTCATAACTCATAAGGAGTAACGCATAACGCATAAAGCATAACGCATAACGCATAACGCATAACCCATAATGCATAAAGCATAACGCATAACGCATAACGCATAACTTATAACTCATTACTCATAACGAATAACGCATAACGCATAACGCATAACGCATAACGCATAACGCATAACGCATAACGCATAACGCATATCGCATAATGCATAACGCATAACGCATAAGGCATAACGCATAACGCATAACGCATAACGCATAACGCATAACGCATAACGCATAACCCATAATGCATAAAGCATAACGCATAACGCATAACGCATAACTTATAACTCATTACTCATAACGAATAACGCATAACGCATAACGCATAACGCATAACGCATAACGCATAACGCATAACGCATAACGCATATCGCATAATGCATAACGCATAACGCATAAGGCATAACGCATAACGCATAACGCATAACGCATAACGCATAACGCATAACGCATAACGCATAACGCATATCGCATAATGCATAACGCATAACGCATAAGGCATAACGCATAACGCATAACGCATAACGCATAACGCTTAACGCATAACGGATCACGCATAACGCATAACTCATAACTCATATGGAGTAACGCATAACGCATAAAGCATAACGCATAACGCATAACGCATAATGCATAACGCATAACGCATAACGCATAACGCATAACGCATAACGCATAACGCATAACGCATAACGCATAACGCATAACGCATAACGCATAACGCATAACGCATAACGCATAACGCATAACGCATAACGCATAACGCATAACGCATAACGCATAACGCATAACGCATAACGTATAACGCATAACGCATAACGTATAACGCATAACGCATAACGCATAACGCAAAACGCATAACGTTAACGCATAACCCATAACGCATAAGGCTTGATGCATGACGCATATCGCATATCGCATAACGCATAAGGCTTGATGCATGACGCATATCGCATAACGCATAAGGCATAACGCATAATACATAACGTATAACGCATTATGCATAACGCATAACGCATAACGCATAAAGCATAACGCATAACCCATAACCCTTAACGCATAACGCATAACGCATAATGCACAACGCTTAACGAATACCGCAAATCGCATAACGCCTAACGCATAACGGATCACGCATGACGCATAAAGCATAACGCATAACGCATAACGCATAACGCATAACGCAAATCGCATAACGCATAAATCATAACCCATAACGCACAACGCATAACGCATAATGCACAACGGATAACGAATACCGCAAAACGCATAACGCATAACGCATAACGCATAACGCATAACTCATAACGCATAACGCATAACGCATAACGCACACCGTATAACGCATAACGCATAACGCATAACGCATAAAGCATAACGCATAACGCATAACGCATAATGCAAACGTATAACGTCCAACGCATAAAGCATAACGAACAACGCATAACTTATAACTCATTGCTCATAACGAATAACGCATAACGCATAACGCATAACGCATACCGTATAACGCATAACGCATAACGCATAACGCAAACGTATAGCGCACAACGCATAATGCATAAACCATAACCTTTACTTCATAACGCATAACGCATAATGCACAACGCATAACGAACACCGGAAAACCCATAACGCCAAACGCATAACGGATCACGAATAACGCATAATGCATAACGCATAAAGCATAACGCATAACGCATAACGCATAACGCATAACGCATAACCCATAACGCATAACGCATAACGCATAACGCATAACGCATAACGCATAACGCATAACGCATAACGCATAACGCATAACGTATAACGCATAACGCATAACGCATAACGCTTAACGCATAACGCATAACGCATAACCATAACGCATAACGCATAACCCATAACGCATAACGCATACCGTATAACGCATAATGCATAACGCATAACGCATAACGCATAACGCATAACGCATAACGTATAACGCATAACGCATACCGTATAACGCATAACGCATAACGCATAACGCAAACGTATAGCGCACAACTCATAATGCATAAACCATAATCCTTACTTCATAAAGCATAACGCATAATGCACAACGCATAACGAACACCGGAAAACCCATAACGCCTAACGCATAAAGGATCACGAATAACGCATAATGCATAACGCATAAAGCATAACGCATAACGCATAACGCATAACGCATAACGCATAACGCATAACGCATAACGCATAACGCATAACGCATAACGCATAACGCATAACGCATAAAGCATAACGCATAACGCATAACGCAAACGTATAACGCACAACGCATAACGCATAACGCATAACGCATAACGCATAACGCATAACGCATAACGCATAACGCATAACGCATAACGCATAAGGCATAACGCATAACGCATAAAGCATAACGCATAACGCATAACGCATAACGCATAACGCATAACGCATAACGCATAACGCTTAACGCATAACGGAGCACGCATAACGCATAACTCATAACTCATAAGGAGAAACGCATAAAGCATAACGCATAACGCATAACGCATAATGCATAACGCATAACGCATAAAGCATAACGCATAACGAATAACGCATAACGCATAACGCATAATGCATAAAGCATAACGCATAACGCATAACTTATAACTCATTGCTCATAACGAAAAACGGATAACGCATAACGCATAACGCATACCGTATAACGCATAACGCATAACGCATAACGCAAACGTATAGCGCACAACGCATAATGCATAAACCATAACCTTTACTTCATAACGCATAACGCATAATGCACAACGCATAACGAACACCGGAAAACCCATAACGCCTAACGCATAACGGATCACGAATAACGCATAATGCATAACGCATAAAGCATAACGCATAACGCATAACGCATAACGCATAACGCATAACGCATAACGCATAACGCATAACGCATAACGCATAACGCATAACGCATAACGCATAACGCATAACGCATAACGCATAACGCATAACGCATAACGCATAACGCATAACGCATAACGCATAACGCATAACGCATAACGCATAACGCATAACGCATAACGCATAACGCATAACGCATAACGCATAACGCATAACGCAAAACGCATAACGTTAACGCATAACCCATAACGCATAAAGCAAAACGCATAACGCAAACGTATAACGCACAACGCATAACGCATAACGCATAACGCATAACGCATAAGGCATAACGCATAACGCATAACGCATAACGCATAACGCATAACGCATAACGCATAACGCATAACGCATATCGCATAATGCATAACGCATAACGCATAAGGCATAACGCATAACGCATAACGCATAACGCATAACGCTTAACGCATAACGGATCACGCATAACGCATAACTCATAACTCATATGGAGTAACGCATAACGCATAAAGCATAACGCATAACGCATAACGCATAATGCATAACGCATAACGCATAACGCATAACGCATAACGCATAACGCATAACGCATAACGCATAACGCATAACGCATAACGCATAACGCATAACGCATAACGCATAACGCATAACGCATAACGCATAACGCATAACGCATAACGCATAACGCATAACGCATAACGTATAACGCATAACGCATAACGTATAACGCATAACGCATAACGCATAACGCAAAACGCATAACGTTAACGCATAACCCATAACGCATAAGGCTTGATGCATGACGCATATCGCATATCGCATAACGCATAAGGCTTGATGCATGACGCATATCGCATAACGCATAAGGCATAACGCATAATACATAACGTATAACGCATTATGCATAACGCATAACGCATAACGCATAAAGCATAACGCATAACCCATAACCCTTAACGCATAACGCATAACGCATAATGCACAACGCTTAACGAATACCGCAAATCGCATAACGCCTAACGCATAACGGATCACGCATGACGCATAAAGCATAACGCATAACGCATAACGCATAACGCATAACGCAAATCGCATAACGCATAAATCATAACCCATAACGCACAACGCATAACGCATAATGCACAACGGATAACGAATACCGCAAAACGCATAACGCATAACGCATAACGCATAACGCATAACTCATAACGCATAACGCATAACGCATAACGCACACCGTATAACGCATAACGCATAACGCATAACGCATAAAGCATAACGCATAACGCATAACGCATAATGCAAACGTATAACGTCCAACGCATAAAGCATAACGAACAACGCATAACTTATAACTCATTGCTCATAACGAATAACGCATAACGCATAACGCATAACGCATACCGTATAACGCATAACGCATAACGCATAACGCAAACGTATAGCGCACAACGCATAATGCATAAACCATAACCTTTACTTCATAACGCATAACGCATAATGCACAACGCATAACGAACACCGGAAAACCCATAACGCCAAACGCATAACGGATCACGAATAACGCATAATGCATAACGCATAAAGCATAACGCATTACGCATAACGCATAACGCATAACGCATAACCCATAACGCATAACGCATAACGCATAACGCATAACGCATAACGCATAACGCATAACGCATAACGCATAACGCATAACGTATAACGCATAACGCATAACGCATAACGCTTAACGCATAACGCATAACGCATAACCATAACGCATAACGCATAACCCATAACGCATAACGCATACCGTATAACGCATAATGCATAACGCATAACGCATAACGCATAACGCATAACGCATAACGTATAACGCATAACGCATACCGTATAACGCATAACGCATAACGCATAACGCAAACGTATAGCGCACAACTCATAATGCATAAACCATAATCCTTACTTCATAAAGCATAACGCATAATGCACAACGCATAACGAACACCGGAAAACCCATAACGCCTAACGCATAAAGGATCACGAATAACGCATAATGCATAACGCATAAAGCATAACGCATAACGCATAACGCATAACGCATAACGCATAACGCATAACGCATAACGCATAACGCATAACGCATAACGCATAACGCATAACGCATAAAGCATAACGCATAACGCATAACGCAAACGTATAACGCACAACGCATAACGCATAACGCATAACGCATAACGCATAACGCATAACGCATAACGCATAACGCATAACGCATAACGCATAACGCATAAGGCATAACGCATAACGCATAAAGCATAACGCATAACGCATAACGCATAACGCATAACGCATAACGCATAACGCATAACGCTTAACGCATAACGGAGCACGCATAACGCATAACTCATAACTCATAAGGAGAAACGCATAAAGCATAACGCATAACGCATAACGCATAATGCATAACGCATAACGCATAAAGCATAACGCATAACGAATAACGCATAACGCATAACGCATAATGCATAAAGCATAACGCATAACGCATAACTTATAACTCATTGCTCATAACGAAAAACGGATAACGCATAACGCATAACGCATACCGTATAACGCATAACGCATAACGCATAACGCAAACGTATAGCGCACAACGCATAATGCATAAACCATAACCTTTACTTCATAACGCATAACGCATAATGCACAACGCATAACGAACACCGGAAAACCCATAACGCCTAACGCATAACGGATCACGAATAACGCATAATGCATAACGCATAAAGCATAACGCATAACGCATAACGCATAACGCATAACGCATAACGCATAACGCATAACGCATAACGCATAACGCATAACGCATAACGCATAACGCATAACGCATAACGCATAACGCATAACGCATAACGCATAACGCATAACGCATAACGCATAACGCATAACGCATAACGCATAACGCATAACGCATAACGCATAACGCATAACGCATAACGCATAACGCATAACGCATAACGCATAACGCAAAACGCATAACGTTAACGCATAACCCATAACGCATAAAGCAAAACGCATAACGCAAACGTATAACGCACAACGCATAACGCATAACGCATAACGCATAACGCATAACGCATAACGCATAACGCATAACGCATAACGCATAACGCATAACGCATAACGCTTAACGCATAACGCATAACGCATAACCATAACGCATAACGCATAACCCATAACGCATAACGCATAACGCATAACGTATAACGCATAACGCATACCGTATAACGCATAATGCATTACGCATAACGCATAACGCATAACGCATAACGCATAACGTATAACGCATAACGCATACCGTATAACGCATAACGCATAACGCATAACGCAAACGTATAACGCACAACGCATAACGCATAACGCATAACGCCTAACGCATAACGCATAACGCATAACGCATAACGCATAACGCATAACGCATAACGCATAACGCATAACGCATAACGCATAACGCATAACGCATAACGCATAACGCATAACGCATAACGCATAACGCATAACGCATAACGCATAACGCATAACGCATAACGCATAACGTATAACTCATAACGCATAAAGCATAACGCATAACGCATAACGCATAAGGAGAAACGCATAACGCATAAAGCATAACGCATAACGCATAACCCATAATGCATAACGCATAACGCATAAAGCATAACGCATAACGAATAACGCATAACGCATAACGCATAATGCATAAAGCATAACGCATAACGCATAACTTATAACTCATTGCTCATAACGAATAACGCATAACGCATAACGCATAACGCATACCGTATAACGCATAACGCATAACGCATAACGCATAACGCATAACGCATAACGCATAACGCATAACGCATAACGCATAACGCATAATGCACAACGCATAAAGAACACCGGAAAACCCATAACGCCTAACGCATAACGGATCACGAATAACGCATAATGCATAACGCATAAAGCATAACGAATAACGCATAACGCATAATGCATAAAGCATAAGGCATAACGCATAACTTATAACTCATTGCTCATAACGAATAACGCATAACGCATAACGCATAACGCATACCGTATAACGCATAACGCATAACGCATAACGCATAACGCATAACGCATAACGCATAACGCATAACGCATAACGCATAACGCATAACGCATAATGCACAACGCATAACGAACACCGGAAAACCCATAACGCCTAACGCATAACGGATCACGAATAACGCATAATGCATAACGCATAAAGCATAACGCATAACGCATAACGTATAACTCATAACGCATAAAGCATAACGCATAACGCATAACGCATAAGGAGAAACGCATAACGCATAAAGCATAACGCATAACGCATAACGCATAACGCATAATGCATAACGCATAACGCATAAAGCATAACGCATAACGAATAACGCATAACGCATAACGCATAATGCATAAAGCATAACGCATAACGCATAACTTATAACTCATTGCTCATAACGAATAACGCATAACGCATAACGCATAACGCATACCGTATAACGCATAACGCATAACGCATAACGCAAACGTATAACGCACAACGCATAACGCATAACGTATAACGCATAACGCATAACGCATAATGCACAACGCATAACGAACACCGGAAAACCCATAACGCCTAACGCATAACGGATCACGAATAACGCATAATGCATAACGCATAAAGCATAACGCATAACGCATAACGCATAACGCATAACGCATAACGCATAACGCATAACGCGTAACGCGTAACGCATAACGCCTAACGCATAACGCATAACGCATAACGCATAACGCATAACGCATAACGCATAACGCATAACGCATAACGCATAACGCATAACGCATAACGCATAACGCATAACGCATAACGCATAACGCATAACGCATAACGCATAACGCATAACGCATAATGCACAACGCATAACGAACACCGGAAAACCCATAACGCCTAACGCATAACGGATCACGAATAACGCATAATGCATAACGCATAAAGCATAACGCATAACGCATAACGCATAACGCATAACGCATAACGCATAACGCATAACGCGTAACGCGTAACGCATAACGCCTAACGCATAACGCATAACGCATAACGCATAACGCATAACGCATAACGCATAACGCATAACGCATAACGCATAACGCATAACGCATAACGCATAACGCATAACGCATAACGCATAACGCATAACGCATAACGCATAACGCATAACGCATAACGCATAACGCATAACGCATAACGCATAACGCATAACGCATAACGCATAACGCATAACGCATAACGCATAACCCATAACGCATAACGCATAACGCATAACGCATAACGCATAACGCATAACGCATAACGCATAACGCATAACGTATAACTCATAACGCATAAAGAATAACGCATAACGCATAACGCATAACGCATAACGCATAAGGCATAACGCATAACGCATAACGCATAACGCATAACGCATAACGCATAACGCATAACGCATAACGCTTAACGCATAACGGAGCACGCATAACGCATAACTCATAACTCATAAGGAGAAACACATAACGCGTAAAGCATAACGCATAACGCATAACGCATAATGTATAACGCATAACGCATAAAGCATAACGCATAACGAATAACGCATAACGCATAACGCATAATGCATAAAGCATAACGCATAACGCATAACTTGTAACTCATTGCTCATAACGAATAACGCATAACGCATAACGCATAACGCATACCGTATAACGCATAACGCATAACGCATAACGCAAACGTATAGCGCACAACGCATAATGCATAAACCATAACCTTTACTTCATAACGCATAATGCACAACGCATAACGAACACCGGAAAACCCATAACGCCTAACGCATAACGGAAATACGAATAACGCATAATGCATAACGCATAAAGCATAACGCATAACGCATAACGCATAACGCATAACGCATAACGCATAACGCATAACGCATAACGCATAACGCATAACGCATAACGCATAACGCATAACGCATAACGCATAACGCAAAACGCATAACGTTAACGCATAACCCATAACGCATAAAGCAAAACGCATAACGCAAACGTATAACGCACAACGCATAACGCATAACGCATAACGCATAACGCATAACGCATAACGCTTAACGTATAACGCATAACGCATAACGCATAACGCTTAACGCATAACGCATAACGCATAACCATAACGCATAACGCATAACCCATAACGCATAACGCATAACGCACAACGCATAACGTATAACGCATAACGCATAACGCATAACGCATAACCATAACGCATAACGCATAACCCATAACGCATAACGCATAACGCATAACGTATAACGCATAACGCATACCGTATAACGCATAATGCATAACGCATAACGCATAACGCATAACGCATAACGCATAACGTATAACGCATAACGCATACCGTATAACGCATAACGCATAACGAACACCGGAAAACCCATAACGCCTAACGCATAACGGATCACGAATAACGCATAATGCATAACGCATAAAGCATAACGCATAACGCATAACGCATAACGCATAACGCATAACGCATAACGCATAACGCATAACGCATAACGCATAACGCAAATCGAATAACGTTAACGCATAACCCATAACGCATAAGGCTTGATGCATGACGCATATCGCATATCGCATAACGCATAAGGCTTGATGCATGACGCATATCGCATAACGCATAAGGCATAACGCATAATACATAACGTATAACGCATTATGCATAACGCATAACGCATAACGCATAACGCATAACGCATATCGCATAACACATACGCATAACGCTTAAGGCATAACGCATTACGCATAACTTTTAACTCATAACTCATAACGAATAATGCATAACGCAAAATGAATAACGCATAAAGCATAACGCATAACCCATAACCCTTAACGCATAACGCATAACGCATAATGCACAACGCTTAACGAATACCGCAAATCGCATAACGCCTAACGCATAACGGATCACGCATGACGCATAAAGCATAACGCATAACGCATAACGCATATCGCATAACGCATAAATCATAACCCATAACGCACAACGCATAACGCAAAATGCACAACGCATAACGAATCCCGCAAAACGCATAACGCATAACGCATAACGCATAACTCATAACGCATAACGCATAACGCATAACGCATAACGCATAACGCATAACACATAACGCATAACGCATAACGCATAACGCATAACGCATAACGCATAACGTGTAACTCATAACGCATAACGCATAATGCATAACGCATAACGCATAACGCATAACGCATAACGCATATCGCATAACGCATAATACATAACGTATAACGCATAACGCATACCGTATAACGCATAACGCATAACGCATAACGCATAACGCATAACATATAACGCATAACGCATAACGCATAACGCATAACATATAACGCATAACGCATACCGTGTAACGCATAACGCATAACGCATAACGCATAACGCATAACACATAAAGCATAACGCATAACGCATAACGCATAACGCATAACGCATAACGCATAACGTATAACGCATAACGCATAACGCATAACGCATAACGCATAACGCATAACGCATAACGCATAACCATAACGCATAACGCATAACCCATAACGCATAACGCATAACGCATAACGTATAACGCATAACGCATACCGTATAACGCATAATGCATAACGCATAACGCATAACGCATAACGCATAACGTATAACGCATAACGCATACCGTATAACGCATAACGCATAACGAACACCGGAAAACCCATAACGCCTAACGCATAACGGATCACGAATAACGCATAATGCATAACGCATAAAGCATAACGCATAACGCATAACGCATAACGCATAACGCATAACGCATAACGCATAACGCATAACGCATAACGCATAACGCATAACGCATAACGCATAACGCATAACGCATAACGCATAACGCATAACGCATAACGTTTAACGCATAACGCATAACGCATAACGCATAACGCATAACACATAAAGCATAACGCATAACGCATAACGCATAACGCATAACGCATAACGCATAACGCATAACGCATAACGCATAACGCATAACGCATAACGCATAACGCATAACGCATAACGCATAACGCATAACACATAAAGCATAACGCATAACGCATAACGCATAACGCATAACGCATAACGCATAACGCATAACGCATAACGCATAACGCATAACGCATATCGCATAACGCATAATACATAACGTATAACGCATAACGCATACCGTATAACGCATAACGCATAACGCATAACGCATAACGCATAACATATAACGCATAACGCATAACGCATAACGCATAACATATAACGCATAACGCATACCGTGTAACGCATAACGCATAACGCATAACGCATAACGCATAACACATAAAGCATAACGCATAACGCATAATGCATATCGCATAACGCATAACGCATAACGTATAACGCATAACGCATAACGCATAACGCATAACGCATAACGCATAACGCATAACGCATAACCATAACGCATAACGCATAACCCATAACGCATAACGCATAACGCATAACGTATAACGCATAACGCATACCGTATAACGCATAATGCATAACGCATAACGCATAACGCATAACGCATAACGTATAACGCATAACGCATACCGTATAACGCATAACGCATAACGAACACCGGAAAACCCATAACGCCTAACGCATAACGGATCACGAATAACGCATAATGCATAACGCATAAAGCATAAAGCATAACGCATAACGCATAACGCATAACGCATAACGCATAACGCATAACGCATAACGCATAACGCATAACGCATAACGCATAACGCATAACGCATAACGCATAACGCATAACGCATAACGCATAACGTTTAACGCATAACGCATAACGCATAACGCATAACGCATAACGCATAACGCATAACGCATAACGCATAACGCAAAACGCATAACGTTAACGCATAACCCATAACGCATAAGGCTTGATGCATGACGCATATCGCATATCGCATAACGCATAAGGCTTGATGCATGACGCATATCGCATAACGCATAAGGCATAACGCATAATACATAACGTATAACGCATTATGCATAACGCATAACGCATAACGCATAAAGCATAACGCATAACCCATAACCCTTAACGCATAACGCATAACGCATAATGCACAACGCTTAACGAATACCGCAAATCGCATAACGCCTAACGCATAAAGGATCACGCATGACGCATAAAGCATAACGCATAACGCATAACGCATAACGCATAACGCAAATCGCATAACGCATAAATCATAACCCATAACGCAAACGCATAACGCATAACGCATAACGCATAACGCATAACGCATAACGCATAACGCATAACGCATAACGCATAAAGCATAACGCAAAACGCATAACGTTAACGCATAACCCATAACGCATAAGGCTTGATGCATGGCGCATATCGCATATCGCATAACGCATAAGCCATAACCTTTAACGCATAACGCATAACGCATAATGCACAACGCTTAACGAATACCGCAAATCGCATAACGCCTAACGCATAACGGATCACGCATGACGCATAAAGCATAACGCATAACGCGTAACGCATAACGCATAACTCATAACGCATAACGCATAACGCATAACGCATAACGCATAACACATAACGCAGAACGCATAACGCATAACGCATAACGCATAACGCATAACGCATAACGCATAACACATAACGCATAACGCATAACGCATAACGCATAACGCATAACGCATAACGTGTAACTCATAACGCATAACGCATAAAGCATAACGCATAACGCATAACGCATAACGCATATCGCATAACGCATAATACTTAACGTATAACGCACAACGCATAACGCATAACGCATAACGCATAACGCACAACGCATAACGCATAACGCATAACGCATAACGCATAACGCATAACGCATAACGCATATCGCATAACGCATGACCCATAACGTATAACGCATAACGCACACCGTATAACGCATAACGCATAACGCATAACGCATAACGCATAACGCAAACGTATAACGCACAACGCATAACGCATAACGCATAACGCATAACATATAACGCATAACGCATAACGCATAACGCATAACGCATAACTCATAACGCATAACGCATAACGCAAACTTATAGCGCACAACGCATAGAGCATAACGCATAACGCATAACGCATAACGCATAACGCCTAACGCATAACGCATAACGCATAACGCATAACGCAAAACGCATAACGCATAACGCATAACGGATCACGCATAACGCATAACATATAACGCATAACGCATAACGCATAACGCATAACGCATAACGCATAACGCATAAAGCATAACGCATAACGCATAACGCATAACGCAAACGTATAACGCACAACGCATAACGCATAACGCATAACTCATAACGCATAACGCATAACGCATAACGCATAACGCATAACGCATAACGCATAACGCATAACGCATAACGCACAACGCATAACCATAACGCATAACGCATAACCCATAACGCATAACGCACAACGCATAACGTATAACGCATAACGCATAACGCATACCGTATAACGCATAATGCATAACGCATAAAGCATAACGCATAACGCATAACGCATAACGCATAACGCATAACGCATAACGCATAACGCATAACGCATAACGCATAACGCACAACGCATAACGCATAACGCATAACGCATAACGCATAACGCATAACGCAAAACGCATAACGCATAACGCATAACGCATAAAGCAAAACGCATAACGCAAACGTATAACGCACAACGCATAACGCATAACGCATAACGCATAACGCATAACGTATAACGCATAACGCATAACGCATAACGCATAACGCATAACGCATAACGCATAACGCATAACCATAACGCATAACGCATAACCCATAACGCATAACGCATAACGCATAACGTATAACGCATAACGCATACCGTATAACGCATAATGCATAACGCATAACGCATAACGCATAACGCATAACGCAAATCGCATAACGCATAAATCATAACCCATAACGCACAACGCATAACGCATAACGCATAACGCATAACGCATAACGCATAACGCATAACGCATAACGCATAACGCATAACGCATAACGCATAAAGCATAACGCAAAACGCATAACGTTAACGCATAACCCATAACGCATAAGGCTTGATGCATGGCGCATATCGCATATCGCATAATGCAAACGTATAACGTCCAACGCATAACGCATAACGCATAACGCATAACGCACAACGCATAACGCATAACGCATAACGCATAACGCATAACGCAAAACGCATAACGCATAACGCATAACGCATAAAGCAAAACGCATAACGCAAACGTATAACGCACAACGCATAACGCATAACGCATAACGCATAACGCATAACGTATAACGCATAACGCATAACGCATAACGCATAACGCATAACGCATAACGCATAACGCATAACCATAACGCATAACGCATAACCCATAACGCATAACGCATAACGCATAACGTATAACGCATAACGCATACCGTATAACGCATAATGCATAACGCATAACGCATAACGCATAACGCATAACGCAAATCGCATAACGCATAAATCATAACCCATAACGCACAACGCATAACGCATAACGCATAACGCATAACGCATAACGCATAACGCATAACGCATAACGCATAACGCATAACGCATAACGCACAACGCATAACGCATAACGCATAACGCATAACGCATAACGCATAACGCAAAACGCATAACGCATAACGCATAACGCATAAAGCAAAACGCATAACGCAAACGTATAACGCACAACGCATAACGCATAACGCATAACGCATAACGCATAACGTATAACGCATAACGCATAACGCATAACGCATAACGCATAACGCATAACGCATAACGCATAACCATAACGCATAACGCATAACCCATAACGCATAACGCATAACGCATAACGTATAACGCATAACGCATACCGTATAACGCATAATGCATAACGCATAACGCATAACGCATAACGCATAACGCAAATCGCATAACGCATAAATCATAACCCATAACGCACAACGCATAACGCATAACGCATAACGCATAACGCATAACGCATAACGCATAACGCATAACGCATAACGCATTATGCATAACGCATAACGCATAATGCATAAAGCATAACGCATAACCCATAACCCTTAACGCATAACGCATAACGCATAATGCACAACGCTTAACGAATACCGCAAATCGCATAACGCCTAACGCATAACGGATCACGCATGACGCATAAAGCATAACGCATAACGCATAACGCATAACGCATAACTCATAACGCATAACGCATAACGCATAACGCACACCGTATAACGCATAACGCATAACGCATAACGCATAAAGCATAACGCATAACGCATAACGCATAATGCAAACGTATAACGTCCAACGCATAAAGCATAACGAACAACCCATAACGCATAATCCATAACGCATAACGCATAACGCATAACGCATAACGCATAACGCATAACGCATAAAGTATAACTCATAACGCATAACGCATAACGCAAACTTATAGCGCACAACGCATAGCGCATAACGCATAACGCATAACGCATAACGCATAACGCATAACGCATAACGCATAACGCATAACGCATAACGCATAACGCATAACGCATAACGCATAACGCATAACGCATAACGGATCACGCATAACGCATAACGCATAACGCATAACGCATAACGCATAACGCATAACGCATAAAGCATAACGCATAACGCATAACGCATAACGCATAAAGCATAACGCATAACGCATAACGCATAACGTGTAACGCATAACGCATAACGCATAACGCATAACGCATAACGCATAACACATAAAGCATAACGCATAACGCATAACGCATAACGCATAACGCATAACGCATAACGCATAACGCATAACGCATAACGCATAACGCATAACGCATAACGCATAACGCATAACGCATAACGCATAACGCATAACGCATAACGCATAAAGCATAACGCATAACGCATAACGCAATCGTATAACGCACTACGCATAACGCATAACGCATAACGCATAACGCATAACGCATACCGTATAACGCATAACGCATAACGCATAACGCATAACGCATAACGCATAACACATAACGCAGAACGCATAACGCATAACGCATAACGCATAACGCATAACGCATAACGCATAACACATAACGCATAACGCATAACGCATAACGCATAACGCATAACGCATAACGTGTAACTCATAACGCATAACGCATAAAGCATAACGCATAACGCATAACGCATAACGCATATCGCATAACGCATAATACTTAACGTATAACGCACAACGCATAACGCATAACGCATAACGCATAACGCATAACGCATAACGCATAACGCATATCGCATACCGTATAACGCATAACGCATAACGCATAACACAAACGTATAACGCACAACGCATAACGCATAACGCATAACGCATAACATATAACGCATAACGCATAACGCATAACGCATAACGCATATCGCATAACGCATAACCCATAACGTATAACGCATAACGCACACCGTATAACGCATAACGCATAACGCATAACGCATAACGCAAACGTATAACGCACAACGCATAACGCATAACGCATAACGCATAACATATAACGCATAACGCATAACGCATAACGCATAACGCATAACGCATAACGCATAACGCATAACGCATAACGCATAAAGCATAACGCATAACGCATAACGCATAACGCATAACGCATAACGCATAACGCATAACTCATAACGCATAACGCATTACTCATAACGCATAACCTATAACGCATAACGCATAACGCATAACGCATAACGCATAACGTATAACGCATAACGCATAACGCATAACGCTTAACGCATAACGCATAACGCATAACCATAACGCATAACGCATAACCCATAACGCATAACGCATAACGCATAACGTATAACGCATAACGCAAACGTATAACGCACAACGCATAACGCATAACGCATAACGCATAACATATAACGCATAACGCATAACGCATAACGCATAACGCATAACGCATAACGCATAACGCATAACGCATAAAGCATAACGCATAACGCATAACGCATAACGCATAACGCATAACGCATAACGCATAACTCATAACGCATAACGCATTACTCATAACGCATAACCTATAACGCATAACGCATAACGCATAACGCATAACGCATAACGTATAACGCATAACGCATACCGTATAACGCATAACGCATAACGCATAACGCAAACGTATAGCGCACAACTCATAATGCATAAACCATAATCCTTACTTCATAAAGCATAACGCATAATGCACAACGCATAACGAACACCGGAAAACCCATAACGCCTAACGCATAAAGGATCACGAATAACGCATAATGCATAACGCATAAAGCATAACGCATAACGCATAACGCATAACGCATAACGCATAACGCATAACGCATAACGCATAACGCATAACGCATAACGCATAACGCATAACGCATAACGCATAACGCATAACGCATAACGCATAACGCATAACGCATAACGCATAACGCATAACGCATAACGCATAACGCATAACGCATAACGCATGACGCATAACGCATAACGCATAACGCATAACGCATAACGCATAACGCATAACGCGTAACGCATAACGCATAACGCATAACGCATAAAGCATAACGCATAACGCATAACGCAAACGTATAACGCACAACGCATAACGCATAACGCATAACGCATAACGCATAACGCATAACGCATAACGCATAACGCATAACCCATAACGCATAACGCACAACGCATAACGTATAACGCATAACGCATAACGCATAACGCATAACCATAACGCATAACGCATAACCCATAACGCATAACGCATAACGCATAACGTATAACGCATAACGCATACCGTATAACGCATAATGCATAACGCATAACGCATAACGCATAACGCATAACGCATAACGTATAACGCATAACGCATACCGTATAACGCATAACGCATAACGAACACCGGAAAACCCATAACGCCTAACGCATAACGGATCACGAATAACGCATAATGCATAACGCATAAAGCATAACGCATAACGCATAACGCATAACGCATAACGCATAACGCATAAGGCATAACGCATAACGCATAACGCATAACGCATAACGCATAAGGCATAACGCATTACGCATAACTTTTAACTCATAACTCATAACGAATAATGCATAACGCAAAATGAATAACGCATAAAGCATAACGCATAACCCATAACCCTTAACGCATAACGCATAACGCATAATGCACAACGCTTAACGAATACCGCAAATCGCATAACGCCTAACGCATAACGGATCACGCATGACGCATAAAGCATAACGCATAACGCATAACGCATATCGCATAACGCATAAATCATAACCCATAACGCACAACGCATAACGCAAAATGCACAACGCATAACGAATCCCGCAAAACGCATAACGCATAACGCATAACGCATAACTCATAACGCATAACGCATAACGCATAACGCATAACGCATAACGCATAACGCATAACACATAACGCATAACGCATAACGCATAACGCATAACGCATAACGCATAACGTGTAACTCATAACGCATAACGCATAATGCATAACGCATAACGCATAACGCATAACGCATATCGCATAACGCATAATACATAACGTATAACGCATAACGCATACCGTATAACGCATAACGCATAACGCATAACGCATAACGCATAACATATAACGCATAACGCATAACGCATAACGCATAACGCATAACATATAACGCATAACGCATACCGTGTAACGCATAACGCATAACGCATAACGCATAACGCATAACACATAAAGCATAACGCATAACGCATAACGCATAACGCATAACGCATAACGCATAACGCATAACGCATAACGCATAACGCATAACGCATAACGCATAACGCATAACGCATAACGCATAACACATAAAGCATAACGCATAACGCATAACGCATAACGCATAACGCATAACGCATAACGCATAACACATAACGCATAACGCATAACGCATAACGCATATCGCATAACGCATAATACATAACGTATAACGCATAACGCATACCGTGTAACGCATAACGCATAACGCATAACGCATAACGCATAACATATAACGCATAACGCATAACGCATAACGCATAACATATAACGCATAACGCATACCGTGTAACGCATAACGCATAACGCATAACGCATAACGCATAACACATAAAGCATAACGCATAACGCATAACGCATAACGCCTAACGCATAACGCATAACGTATAACGCATAACGCATAACGCATAACGCATAACGCATAACGCATAACGCATAACGCATAACGCATAACCATAACGCATAACGCATAACCCATAACGCATAACGCATAACGCATAACGTATAACGCATAACGCATACCGTATAACGCATAATGCATAACGCATAACGCATAACGCATAACGCATAACGTATAACGCATAACGCATACCGTATAAGGCATAACGCATAACGAACACCGGAAAACCCATAACGCCTAACGCATAACGGATCACGAATAACGCATAATGCATAACGCATAAAGCATAACGCATAACGCATAACGCATAACGCATAACGCATAACGCATAACGCATAATGCATAACGCATAACGCATTATGCATAAGGCATAACGCATAACGCATAACGCATAACGCATATCGCATAACACATACGCATAACGCATAAGGCATAACGCATTACGCATAACTTTTAACTCATAACTCATAACGAATAATGCATAACGCAAAATGAATAACGCATAAAGCATAACGCATAACCCATAACCCTTAACGCATAACGCATAACGCATAATGCACAACGCTTAACGAATACCGCAAATCGCATAACGCATAATACATAACGTATAACGCATAACGCATACCGTATAACGCATAACGCATAACGCATAACGCATAACGCATAACATATAACGCATAACGCATAACGCATAACGCATAACGCATAACATATAACGCATAACGCATACCGTGTAACGCATAACGCATAACGCATAACGCATAACGCATAACACATAAAGCATAACGCATAACGCATAACGCATAACGCATAACGCATAACGCATAACGTATAACGCATAACGCATAACGCATAACGCATAACGCATAACGCATAACGCATAACGCATAACCATAACGCATAACGCATAACCCATAACGCATAACGCATAACGCATAACGTATAACGCATAACGCATACCGTATAACGCATAATGCATAACGCATAACGCATAACGCATAACGCATAACGTATAACGCATAACGCATACCGTATAACGAATAACGCATAACGAACACCGGAAAACCCATAACGCCTAACGCATAACGGATCACGAATAACGCATAATGCATAACGCATAAAGCATAACGCATAACGCATAACGCATAACGCATAACGCATAACGCATAACGCATAATGCATAACGCATAACGCATTATGCATAACGCATAACGCATAACGCATAACGCATAACGCATATCGCATAACACATACGCATAACGCATAAGGCATAACGCATTACGCATAACTTTTAACTCATAACTCATAACGAATAATGCATAACGCAAAATGAATAACGCATAAAGCATAACGCATAACCCATAACCCTTAACGCATAACGCATAACGCATAATGCACAACGCTTAACGAATACCGCAAATCGCATAACGCCTAACGCATAACGGATCACGCATGACGCATAAAGCATAACGCATAACGCATAACGCATATCGCATAACGCATAAATCATAACCCATAACGCACAACGCATAACGCAAAATGCACAACGCATAACGAATCCCGCAAAACGCATAACGCATAACGCATAACGCATAACTCATAACGCATAACGCATAACGCATAACGCATAACGCATAACGCATAACGCATAACGCATATCGCATAACACATACGCATAACGCATAAAGCATAACGCATAACGCATAACGCATATCGCATAACGCATAAATCATAACCCATAACGCACAACGCATAACGCAAAATGCACAACGCATAACGAATCCCGCAAAACGCATAACGCATAACGCATAACGCATAATGCATAACGCATAACGCATTATGCATAACGCATAACGCATAACGCATAACGCATAACGCATATCGCATAACACATACGCATAACGCATAAGGCATAACGCATTACGCATAACTTTTAACTCATAACTCATAACGAATAATGCATAACGCAAAATGAATAACGCATAAAGCATAACGCATAACCCATAACCCTTAACGCATAACGCATAACGCATAATGCACAACGCTTAACGAATACCGCAAATCGCATAACGCATAATACATAACGTATAACGCATAACGCATACCGTATAACGCATAACGCATAACGCATAACGCATAACGCATAACATATAACGCATAACGCATAACGCATAACGCATAACGCATAACATATAACGCATAACGCATACCGTGTAACGCATAACGCATAACGCATAACGCATAACGCATAACACATAAAGCATAACGCATAACGCATAACGCATAACGCATAACGCATAACGCATAACGTATAACGCATAACGCATAACGCATAACGCATAACGCATAACGCATAACGCATAACGCATAACCATAACGCATAACGCATAACCCATAACGCATAACGCATAACGCATAACGTATAACGCATAACGCATACCGTATAACGCATAATGCATAACGCATAACGCATAACGCATAACGCATAACGTATAACGCATAACGCATACCGTATAACGAATAACGCATAACGAACACCGGAAAACCCATAACGCCTAACGCATAACGGATCACGAATAACGCATAATGCATAACGCATAAAGCATAACGCATAACGCATAACGCATAACGCATAACGCATAACGCATAACGCATAATGCATAACGCATAACGCATTATGCATAACGCATAACGCATAACGCATAACGCATAACGCATATCGCATAACACATACGAATAACGCATATGGCATAACGCATTACGCATAACTTTTAACTCATAACTCATAACGAATAATGCATAACGCAAAATGAATAACGCATAAAGCATAACGCATAACCCATAACCCTTAACGCATAACGCATAACGCATAATGCACAACGCTTAACGAATACCGCAAATCGCATAACGCCTAACGCATAACGGATCACGCATGACGCATAAAGCATAACGCATAACGCATAACGCATATCGCATAACGCATAAATCATAACCCATAACGCACAACGCATAACGCAAAATGCACAACGCATAACGAATCCCGCAAAACGCATAACGCATAACGCATAACGCATAACTCATAACGCATAACGCATAACGCATAACGCATAACGCATAACGCATAACGCATAACACATAACGCATAACGCATAACGCATAACGCATAACGCATAACGCATAACGTGTAACTCATAACGCATAACGCATAATGCATAACGCATAACGCATAACGCATAACGCATATCGCATAACGCATAATACATAACGTATAACGCATAACGCATACCGTATAACGCATAACGCATAACGCATAACGCATAACGCATAACATATAACGCATAACGCATAACGCATAACGCATAACGCATAACGCATAACATATAACGCATAACGCATACCGTGTAACGCATAACGCATAACGCATAACGCATAACGCATAACACATAAAGCATAACGCATAACGCATAACGCATAACGCATAACGCATAACGCATAACGCATAACGCATAACGCATAACGCATAACGCATAACGCATAACGCATAACGCATAACGCATAACACATAAAGCATAACGCATAACGCATAACGCATAACGCATAACGCATAACGCATAACGCATAACGCATAACGCATAACGCATAACGCATAACGCATATCGCATAACGCATAATACATAACGTATAACGCATAACGCATACCGTATAACGCATAACGCATAACGCATAACGCATAACGCATAACATATAACGCATAACGCATAACGCATAACGCATAACATATAACGCATAACGCATACCGTGTAACGCATAACGCATAACGCATAACGCATAACGCATAACACATAAAGCATAACGCATAACGCATAACGCATAACGCATAACGCATAACGCATAACGCATAACGTATAACGCATAACGCATAACGCATAACACATAACGCATAACGCATAACGCATAACGCATAACCATAACGCATAACGCATAACCCATAACGCATAACGCATAACGCATAACGTATAACGCATAACGCATACCGTATAACGCATAATGCATAACGCATAACGCATAACGCATAACGCATAACGTATAACGCATAACGCATACCGTATAACGCATAACGCATAACGAACACCGGAAAACCCATAACGCCTAACGCATAACGGATCACGAATAACGCATAATGCATAACGCATAATGCATAACGCATAAAGCATAACGCATAACGCATAACGCATAACGCATAACGCATAACGCATAACGCATAACGCATAACGCATAACGCATATCGCATAACGCATAATACATAACGTATAACGCATAACGCATACCGTATAACGCATAACGCATAACGCATAACGCATAACGCATAACATATAACGCATAACGCATAACGCATAACGCATAACATATAACGCATAACGCATACCGTGTAACGCATAACGCATAACGCATAACGCATAACGCATAACACATAAAGCATAACGCATAACGCATAACGCATAACGCATAACGCATAACGCATAACGCATAACGTATAACGCATAACGCATAACGCATAACGCATAACGCATAACGCATAACGCATAACGCATAACCATAACGCATAACGCATAACCCATAACGCATAACGCATAACGCATAACGTATAACGCATAACGCATACCGTATAACGCATAATGCATAACGCATAACGCATAACGCATAACGCATAACGTATAACGCATAACGCATACCGTATAACGCATAACGCATAACGAACACCGGAAAACCCATAACGCCTAACGCATAACGGATCACGAATAACGCATAATGCATAACGCATAAAGCATAACGCATAACGCATAACGCATAACGCATAACGCATAACGCATAACGCATAACGCATAACGCATAACGCATAACGCATAACGCATAACGCATAACGCATAACGCATAACGCATAACGCATAACGTTTAACGCATAACGCATAACGCATAACGCATAACGCATAACGCATAACGCATAACGCATAACGCATAACGCAAAACGCATAACGTTAACGCATAACCCATAACGCATAAGGCTTGATGCATGACGCATATCGCATATCGCATAACGCATAAGGCTTGATGCATGACGCATATCGCATAACGCATAAGGCATAACGCATAATACATAACGTATAACGCATTATGCATAACGCATAACGCATAACGCATAAAGCATAACGCATAACCCATAACCCTTAACGCATAACGCATAACGCATAATGCACAACGCTTAACGAATACCGCAAATCGCATAACGCCTAACGCATAAAGGATCACGCATGACGCATAAAGCATAACGCATAACGCATAACGCATAACGCAAATCGCATAACGCATAAATCATAACCCATAACGCAAACGCATAACGCATAACGCATAACGCATAACGCATAACGCATAACGCATAACGCATAACGCATAAAGCATAACGCAAAACGCATAACGTTAACGCATAACCCATAACGCATAAGGCTTGATGCATGGCGCATATCGCATATCGCATAACGCATAACGCATAACGCATATCGCATACCGTATAACGCATAACGCATAACGCATAACGCAAACGTATAACGCACAACGCATAACGCATAACGCATAACGCATAACATATAACGCATAACGCATAACGCATAACGCATAACGCATAACTCATAACGCATAACGCATAACGCAAACTTATAGCGCACAACGCATAGAGCATAACGCATAACGCATAACGCATAACGCATAACGCATAACGCATAACACATAACGCATAACGCATAACGCATAACGCATAACGCATAACGCATAACGTGTAACTCATAACGCATAACGCATAAAGCATAACGCATAACGCATAACGCATAACGCATATCGCATAACGCATAATACTTAACGTATAACGCACAACGCATAACGCATAACGCATAACGCATAACGCACAACGCATAACGCATAACGCATAACGCATAACGCATAACGCATAACGCATATCGCATACCGTATAACGCATAACGCATAACGCATAACGCAAACGTATAACGCACAACGCATAACGCATAACGCATAACGCATAACATATAACGCATAACGCATAACGCATAACGCATAACGCATATCGCATAACGCATGACCCATAACGTATAACGCATAACGCACACCGTATAACGCATAACGCATAACGCATAACGCATAACGCATAACGCAAACGTATAACGCACAACGCATAACGCATAACGCATAACGCATAACATATAACGCATAACGCATAACGCATAACGCATAACGCATAACGCATAACTCATAACGCATAACGCATAACGCAAACTTATAGCGCACAACGCATAGAGCATAACGCATAACGCATAACGCATAACGCATAACGCCTAACGCATAACGCATAACGCATAACGCATAACGCATAACGCATAACGCATAACGGATCACGCATAACGCATAACATATAACGCATAACGCATAACGCATAACGCATAACGCATAACGCATAACGCATAAAGCATAACGCATAACGCATAACGCATAACGCAAACGTATAACGCACAACGCATAACGCATAACGCATAACTCATAACGCATAACGCATAACGCATAACGCATAACGCATAACGCATAACGCATAACGCATAACGCATAACGCACAACGCATAACCATAACGCATAACGCATAACCCATAACGCATAACGCACAACGCATAACGTATAACGCATAACGCATAACGCATACCGTATAACGCATAATGCATAACGCATAACGCATAACGCATAACGCATAACGCATAACGCATAACGCATAACGCATAACGCATAACGCATAACGCATAACGCATAACGCACAACGCATAACGCATAACGCATAACGCATAACGCATAACGCATAACGCATAACGCATAACGCATAACGCATAAAGCAAAACGCATAACGCAAACGTATAACGCACAACGCATAACGCATAACGCATAACGCATAACGCATAACGTATAACGCATAACGCATAACGCATAACGCATAACGCATAACGCATAACGCATAACGCATAACCATAACGCATAACGCATAACCCATAACGCATAACGCATAACGCATAACGTATAACGCATAACGCATACCGTATAACGCATAATGCATAACGCATAACGCATAACGCATAACGCAAATCGCATAACGCATAAATCATAACCCATAACGCACAACGCATAACGCATAACGCATAACGCATAACGCATAACGCATAACGCATAACGCATAACGCATAACGCATAATGCATAACGCATAAAGCATAACGCAAAACGCATAACGTTAACGCATAACCCATAACGCATAAGGCTTGATGCATGGCGCATATCGCATATCGCATAACGCATAAGGCTTGATGCATGACGCATATCGCATAACGCATAAGGCATAACGCATAATACATAACGTATAACGCATTATGCATAACGCATAACGCATAACGCATAAAGCATAACGCATAACCCATAACCCTTAACGCATAACGCATAACGCATAATGCACAACGCTTAACGAATACCGCAAATCGCATAACGCCTAACGCATAAAGGATCACGCATGACGCATAAAGCATAACGCATAACGCATAACGCATAACGCATAACGCAAATCGCATAACGCATAAATCATAACCCATAACGCAAACGCATAACGCATAACGCATAACGCATAACGCATAACGCATAACGCATAACGCATAACGCATAACGCATAAAGCATAACGCAAAACGCATAACGTTAACGCATAACCCATAACGCATAAGGCTTGATGCATGGCGCATATCGCATATCGCATAACGCATAAGCCATAACCTTTAACGCATAACGCATAACGCATAATGCACAACGCTTAACGAATACCGCAAGTCGCATAACGCCTAACGCATAACGGATCACGCATGACGCATAAAGCATAACGCATAACGCGTAACGCATAACGCATAACTCATAACGCATAACGCATAACGCATAACGCATAACGCATAACACATAACGCATAACGCATAACGCATAACGCATAACGCATAACGCATAACGCATAACGCATAACGCATAACGCATAACGCATAACGCATAACGCATAACGCATAACGCATAACGTGTAACTCATAACGCATAACGCATAAAGCATAACGCATAACGCATAACGCATAACGCATATCGCATAACGCATAATACTTAACGTATAACGCACAACGCATAACGCATAACGCATAACGCATAACGCATAACGCATAACGCATAACGCATAACGCATAACGCATAACGCATAACGCATATCGCATACCGTATAACGCATAACGCATAACGCATAACGCAAACGTATAACGCACAACGCATAACGCATAACGCATAACGCATAACATATAACGCATAACGCATAACGCATAACGCATAACGCATATCGCATAACGCATGACCCATAACGTATAACGCATAACGCACACCGTATAACGCATAACGCATAACGCATAACGCATAACGCATAACGCAAACGTATAACGCACAACGCATAACGCATAACGCATAACGCATAACATATAACGCATAACGCATAACGCATAACGCATAACGCATAACTCATAACGCATAACGCATAACGCAAACTTATAGCGCACAACGCATAGAGCATAACGCATAACGCATAACGCATAACGCATAACGCCTAACGCATAACGCATAACGCATAACGCATAACGCATAACGCATAACGCATAACGGATCACGCATAACGCATAACATATAACGCATAACGCATAACGCATAACGCATAACGCATAACGCATAAAGCATAACGCATAACGCATAACGCATAACGCAAACGTATAACGCACAACGCATAACGCATAACGCATAACTCATAACGCATAACGCATAACGCATAACGCATACCGTATAACGCATAATGCATAACGCATAACGCATAACGCATAACGCATAACGCAAATCGCATAACGCATAAATCATAACCCATAACGCACAACGCATAACGCATAACGCATATCGCATAACGCATAATACATAACGTATAACGCATAACGCATACCGTATAACGCATAACGCATAACGCATAACGCATAACGCATAACATATAACGCATAACGCATAACGCATAACGCATAACATATAACGCATAACGCATACCGTGTAACGCATAACGCATAACGCATAACGCATAACGCATAACACATAAAGCATAACGCATAACGCATAACGCATAACGCATAACGCATAACGCATAACGTATAACGCATAACGCATAACGCATAACACATAACGCATAACGCATAACGCATAACGCATAACCATAACGCATAACGCATAACCCATAACGCATAACGCATAACGCATAACGTATAACGCATAACGCATACCGTATAACGCATAATGCATAACGCATAACGCATAACGCATAACGCATAACGTATAACGCATAACGCATACCGTATAACGCATAACGCATAACGAACACCGGAAAACCCATAACGCCTAACGCATAACGGATCACGAATAACGCATAATGCATAACGCATAAAGCATAACGCATAACGCATAACGCATAACGCATAACGCATAACGCATAACGCATAACGCATAACGCATAAAGCATAACGCATAACGCATAACGCATAACGCATAACGCATAACGCATAACGCATAACGCATAACGCATAACGCATAACGCATAACGCATAACGCATAACGCATAACACATAAAGCATAACGCATAACGCATAACGCATAACGCATAACGCATAACGCATAACGCATAACGCATAACGCATAACGCATATCGCATAACGCATAATACATAACGTATAACGCATAACGCATACCGTATAACGCATAACGCATAACGCATAACGCATAACGCATAACATATAACGCATAACGCATAACGCATAACGCATAACATATAACGCATAACGCATACCGTGTAACGCATAACGCATAACGCATAACGCATAACGCATAACACATAAAGCATAACGCATAACGCATAACGCATAACGCATAACGCATAACGCATAACGCATAACGTATAACGCATAACGCATAACGCATAACGCATAACGCATAACGCATAACGCATAACGCATAACCATAACGCATAACGCATAACCCATAACGCATAACGCATAACGCATAACGTATAACGCATAACGCATACCGTATAACGCATAATGCATAACGCATAACGCATAACGCATAACGCATAACGTATAACGCATAACGCATACCGTATAACGCATAACGCATAACGAACACCGGAAAACCCATAACGCCTAACGCATAACGGATCACGAATAACGCATAATGCATAACGCATAAAGCATAACGCATAACGCATAACGCATAACGCATAACGCATAACGCATAACGCATAACGCATAACGCATAACGCATAACGCATAACGCATAACGCATAACGCATAACGCATAACGCATAACGTTTAACGCATAACGCATAACGCATAACGCATAACGCATAACGCATAACGCATAACGCATAACGCATAACGCAAAACGCATAACGTTAACGCATAACCCATAACGCATAAGGCTTGATGCATGACGCATATCGCATATCGCATAACGCATAAGGCTTGATGCATGACGCATATCGCATAACGCATAAGGCATAACGCATAATACATAACGTATAACGCATTATGCATAACGCATAACGCATAACGCATAAAGCATAACGCATAACCCATAACCCTTAACGCATAACGCATAACGCATAATGCACAACGCTTAACGAATACCGCAAATCGCATAACGCCTAACGCATAAAGGATCACGCATGACGCATAAAGCATAACGCATAACGCATAACGCATAACGCATAACGCAAATCGCATAACGCATTAATCATAACCCATAACGCAAACGCATAACGCATAACGCATAACGCATAACGCATAACGCATAACGCATAACGCATAACGCATAACGCATAAAGCATAACGCAAAACGCATAACGTTAACGCATAACCCATAACGCATAAGGCTTGATGCATGGCGCATATCGCATATCGCATAACGCATAAGCCATAACCTTTAACGCATAACGCATAACGCATAATGCACAACGCTTAACGAATACCGCAAATCGCATAACGCCTAACGCATAACGGATCACGCATGACGCATAAAGCATAACGCATAACGCGTAACGCATAACGCATAACTCATAACGCATAACGCATAACGCATAACGCATAACGCATAACACATAACGCAGAACGCATAACGCATAACGCATAACGCATAACGCATAACGCATAACGCATAACACATAACGCATAACGCATAACGCATAACGCATAACGCATAACGCATAACGTGTAACTCATAACGCATAACGCATAAAGCATAACGCATAACGCATAACGCATAACGCATATCGCATAACGCATAATACTTAACGTATAACGCACAACGCATAACGCATAACGCATAACGCATAACGCATAACGCACAACGCATAACGCATAACGCATAACGCATAACGCATAACGCATAACGCATATCGCATACCGTATAACGCATAACGCATAACGCATAACGCAAACGTATAACGCACAACGCATAACGCATAACGCATAACGCATAACATATAACGCATAACGCATAACGCATAACGCATAACGCATATCGCATAACGCATGACCCATAACGTATAACGCATAACGCACACCGTATAACGCATAACGCATAACGCATAACGCATAACGCATAACGCAAACGTATAACGCACAACGCATAACGCATAACGCATAACGCATAACGCATAACGCATAACGCATAACGCATAACGCATAACGCATAACTCATAACGCATAACGCATAACGCAAACTTATAGCGCACAACGCATAGAGCATAACGCATAACGCATAACGCATAACGCATAACGCCTAACGCATAACGCATAACGCATAACGCATAACGCATAACGCATAACGCATAACGGATCACGCATAACGCATAACATATAACGCATAACGCATAACGCATAACGCATAACGCATAACGCATAACGCATAACGCATAACGCATAACGCATAACGCATAACGCAAACGTATAACGCACAACGCATAACGCATAACGCATAACTCATAACGCATAACGCATAACGCATAACGCATAACGCATAACGCATAACGCATAACGCATAACGCATAACGCACAACGCATAACCATAACGCATAACGCATAACCCATAACGCATAACGCACAACGCATAACGTATAACGCATAACGCATAACGCATACCGTATAACGCATAATGCATAACGCATAAAGCATAACGCATAACGCATAACGCATAACGCATAACGCATAACGCATAACGCATAACGCATAACGCATAACGCATAACGCATAACGCATAACGCACAACGCATAACGCATAACGCATAACGCATAACGCATAACGCATAACGCATAACGCATAACGCATAACGCATAACGCATAAAGCAAAACGCATAACGCAAACGTATAACGCACAACGCATAACGCATAACGCATAACGCATAACGCATAACGTATAACGCATAACGCATAACGCATAACGCATAACGCATAACGCATAACGCATAACGCATAACCATAACGCATAACGCATAACCCATAACGCATAACGCATAACGCATAACGTATAACGCATAACGCATACCGTATAACGCATAATGCATAACGCATAACGTATAACGCATAACGCATAACGCAAATCGCATAACGCATAAATCATAACCCATAACGCACAACGCATAACGCATAACGCATAACGCATAACGCATAACGCATAACGCATAACGCATAACGCATAACGCATAACGCATAACGCATAAAGCATAACGCAAAACGCATAACGTTAACGCATAACCCATAACGCATAAGGCTTGATGCATGGCGCA
This sequence comes from Lasioglossum morio, assembly GCA_916610235.2. Classification (NCBI taxonomy): domain Eukaryota; kingdom Metazoa; phylum Arthropoda; class Insecta; order Hymenoptera; family Halictidae; genus Lasioglossum; species Lasioglossum morio. The sequence continues at coordinate 172,495 of CAKAJA020000224.1, read as the reverse complement.
TATCGCATATCGCATAACGCATAAGGCTTGATGCATGACGCATATCGCATAACGCATAAGGCATAACGCATAATACATAACGTATAACGCATAACGCATAACGCATAACGCATAACGCATAACGCATAACGCATAACGCATAACCATAACGCATAACGCATAACCCATAACGCGTAACGCATAACGCATAACGTATAACGCATAACGCATACCGTATAACGCATAATGCATAACGCATAACGTATAACGCATAACGCATAACGCAAATCGCATAACGCATAAATCATAACCCATAACGCACAACGCATAACGCATAACGCATAACGCATAACGCATAACGCATAACGCATAACGCATAACGCATAACGCATAACGCATAACGCATAAAGCATAACGCAAAACGCATAACGCATAACGCATAACGCATAACGCATAACGCATAACGCATAACGCATAACGCATAACGCATAAAGCATAACGCAAAACGCATAACGTTAACGCATAACCCATAACGCATAAGGCTTGATGCATGGCGCATATCGCATATCGCATAACGCATAAGGCTTGATGCATGACGCATATCGCATAACGCATAAGGCATAACGCATAATACATAACGTATAACGCATTATGCATAACGCATAACGCATAACGCATAAAGCATAACGCATAACCCATAACCCTTAACGCATAACGCATAACGCATAATGCACAACGCTTAACGAATACCGCAAATCGCATAACGCCTAACGCATAAAGGATCACGCATGACGCATAAAGCATAACGCATAACGCATAACGCATAACGCATAACGCAAATCGCATAACGCATAAATCATAACCCATAACGCAAACGCATAACGCATAACGCATAACGCATAACGCATAACGCATAACGCATAACGCATAACGCATAACGCATAACGCATAACGCATAACGCATAAAGCATAACGCAAAACGCATAACGTTAACGCATAACCCATAACGCATAAGGCTTGATGCATGGCGCATATCGCATATCGCATAACGCATAAGCCATAACCTTTAACGCATAACGCATAACGCATAATGCACAACGCTTAACGAATACCGCAAGTCGCATAACGCCTAACGCATAACGGATCACGCATGACGCATAAAGCATAACGCATAACGCGTAACGCATAACGCATAACTCATAACGCATAACGCATAACGCATAACGCATAACGCATAACGCATAACACATAACGCATAACGCATAACGCATAACGCATAACGCATAACGCATAACACATAACGCATAACACATAACGCATTACGCATAACGCATAACGCATAACGCATAACGCATAACGTGTAACTCATAACGCATAACGCATAAAGCATAACGCATAACGCATAACGCATAACGCATATCGCATAACGCATAATACTTAACGTATAACGCACAACGCATAACGCATAACGCATAACGCATAACGCACAACGCATAACGCATAACGCATAACGCATAACGCATAACGCATAACGCATATCGCATACCGTATAACGCATAACGCATAACGCATAACGCAAACGTATAACGCACAACGCATAACGCATAACGCATAACGCATAACATATAACGCATAACGCATAACGCATAACGCATAACGCATATCGCATAACGCATGACCCATAACGTATAACGCATAACGCACACCGTATAACGCATAACGCATAACGCATAACGCATAACGCATAACGCATAACGCAAACGTATAACGCACAACGCATAACGCATAACGCATAACGCATAACATATAACGCATAACGCATAACGCATAACGCATAACGCATAACTCATAACGCATAACGCATAACGCAAACTTATAGCGCACAACGCATAGAGCATAACGCATAACGCATAACGCATAACGCATAACGCCTAACGCATAACGCATAACGCATAACGCATAACGCATAACGCATAACGCATAACGGATCACGCATAACGCATAACATATAACGCATAACGCATAACGCATAACGCATAACGCATAACGCATAACGCATAACGCATAAAGCATAACGCATAACGCATAACGCATAACGCAAACGTATAACGCATAACGCATAACGCATAACGCATAACGCATAACGAATATCGCATAACGCATAATCCATAACGCATAACGCATAACGCATAACGCATAACGCATAACGCATAACGCATAACGCATATCGCATAACGCATGACCCATAACGTATAACGCATAACGCACACCGTATAACGCATAACGCATAACGCATAACGCATAACGCATAACGCAAACGTATAACGCACAACGCATAACGCATAACGCATAACGCATAACATATAACGCATAACGCATAACGCATAACGCATAACGCATAACTCATAACGCATAACGCATAACGCAAACTTATAGCGCACAACGCATAGAGCATAACGCATAACGCATAACGCATAACGCATAACGCCTAACGCATAACGCATAACGCATAACGCATAACGCATAACGCATAACGCATAACGGATCACGCATAACGCATAACATATAACGCATAACGCATAACGCATAACGCATAACGCATAACGCATAACGCATAAAGCATAACGCATAACGCATAACGCATAACGCAAACGTATAACGCACAACGCATAACGCATAACGCATAACTCATAACGCATAACGCATAACGCATAACGCATAACGCATAACGCATAACGCATAACGCATAACGCATAACGCACAACGCATAACCATAACGCATAACGCATAACCCATAACGCATAACGCACAACGCATAACGTATAACGCATAACGCATAACGCATACCGTATAACGCATAATGCATAACGCATAAAGCATAACGCATAACGCATAACGCATAACGCATAACGCATAACGCATGACGCATAACGCATAACGCATAACGCACAACGCATAACGCATAACGCATAACGCATAACGCATAAGGCATAACGCATAACGCATAACGCATAACGCATAACGCATAAAGCAAAACGCATAACGCAAACGTATAACGCACAACGCATAACGCATAACGCATAACGCATAACGCATAACGTATAACGCATAACGCATAACGCATAACGCATAACGCATAACGCATAACCATAACGCATAACGCATAACCCATAACGCATAACGCATAACGCATAACGTATAACGCATAACGCATACCGTATAACGCATAATGCATAACGCATAACGTATAACGCATAACGCATAACGCAAATCGCATAACGCATAAATCATAACCCATAACGCACAACGCATAACGCATAACGCATAACGCATAACGCATAACGCATAACGCATAACGCATAACGCATAACGCATAACGCATAAAGCATAACGCAAAACGCATAACGTTAACGCATAACCCATAACGCATAAGGCTTGATGCATGGCGCATATCGCATATCGCATAACGCATAAGGCTTGATGCATGACGCATATCGCATAACGCATAAGGCATAACGCATAATACATAACGTATAACGCATTATGCATAACGCATAACGCATAACGCATAAAGCATAACGCATAACCCATAACCCTTAACGCATAACGCATAACGCATAATGCACAACGCTTAACGAATACCGCAAATCGCATAACGCCTAACGCATAAAGGATCACGCATGACGCATAAAGCATAACGCATAACGCATAACGCATAACGCATAACGCATAACGCAAATCGCATAACGCATAAATCATAACCCATAACGCAAACGCATAACGCATAACGCATAACGCATAACGCATAACGCATAACGCATAACGCATAACGCATAACGCATAAAGCATAACGCAAAACGCATAACGTTAACGCATAACCCATAACGCATAAGGCTTGATGCATGGCGCATATCGCATATCGCATAACGCATAAGCCATAACCTTTAACGCATAACGCATAACGCATAATGCACAACGCTTAACGAATACCGCAAGTCGCATAACGCCTAACGCATAACGGATCACGCATGACGCATAAAGCATAACGCATAACGCGTAACGCATAACGCATAACTCATAACGCATAACGCATAACGCATAACGCATAACGCATAACACATAACGCATAACGCATAACGCATAACGCATAACGCATAACGCATAACGCATAACGCATAACACATAACGCATAACGCATAACGCATAACGCATAACGCATAACGCATAACGTGTAACTCATAACGCATAACGCATAAAGCATAACGCATAACGCATAACGCATAACGCATATCGCATAACGCATAATACTTAACGTATAACGCACAACGCATAACGCATAACGCATAACGCATAACGCACAACGCATAACGCATAACGCATAACGCATAACGCATAACGCATAACGCATATCGCATACCGTATAACGCATAACGCATAACGCATAACGCAAACGTATAACGCACAACGCATAACGCATAACGCATAACGCATAACATATAACGCATAACGCATAACGCATAACGCATAACGCATATCGCATAACGCATGACCCATAACGTATAACGCATAACGCACACCGTATAACGCATAACGCATAACGCATAACGCATAACGCATAACGCAAACGTATAACGCACAACGCATAACGCATAACGCATAACGCATAACATATAACGCATAACGCATAACGCATAACGCATAACGCATAACTCATAACGCATAACGCATAACGCAAACTTATAGCGCACAACGCATAGAGCATAACGCATAACGCATAACGCATAACGCATAACGCCTAACGCATAACGCATAACGCATAACGCATAACGGATCACGCATAACGCATAACATATAACGCATAACGCATAACGCATAACGCATAACGCATAACGCATAACGCATAAAGCATAACGCATAACGCATAACGCATAACGCAAACGTATAACGCATAACGCATAACGCATAACGCATAACGCATAACGAATATCGCATAACGCATAATCCATAACGCATAACGCATAACGCATAACGCATAACGCATAACGCATAACGCATAACGCATATCGCATAACGCATGACCCATAACGTATAACGCATAACGCACACCGTATAACGCATAACGCATAACGCATAACGCATAACGCAAACGTATAACGCACAACGCATAACGCATAACGCATAACGCATAACATATAACGCATAACGCATAACGCATAACGCATAACGCATAACTCATAACGCATAACGCATAACGCAAACTTATAGCGCACAACGCATAGAGCATAACGCATAACGCATAACGCATAACGCATAACGCCTAACGCATAACGCATAACGCATAACGCATAACGCATAACGCATAACGCATAACGGATCACGCATAACGCATAACATATAACGCATAACGCATAACGCATAACGCATAACGCATAACGTATAACGCACAACGCATAACGCATAACGCATAACTCATAACGCATAACGCATAACGCATAACGCATAACGCATAACGCATAACGCATAACGCATAACGCATAACGCACAACGCATAACCATAACGCATAACGCATAACCCATAACGCATAACGCACAACGCATAACGTATAACGCATAACGTATAACGCATACCGTATAACGCATAATGCATAACGCATAAAGCATAACGCATAACGCATAACGCATAACGCATAACGCATAACGCATAACGCATAACGCATAACGCATAACGCATAACGCATAACGCATAACGCATAACGCATAACGCATAACGCATAACGCATAACGCATAACGCATAACGCATAACGCATAAAGCAAAACGCATAACGCAAACCTATAACGCACAACGCATAACGCATAACGCATAACGCATAACGCATAACGTATAACGCATAACGCATAACGCATAACGCATAACGCATAACGCATAACGCATAACGCATAACCATAACGCATAACGCATAACCCATAACGCATAACGCATAACGCATAACGTATAACGCATAACGCATACCGTATAACGCATAATGCATAACGCATAACGTATAACGCATAACGCATAACGCAAATCGCATAACGCATAAATCATAACCCATAACGCACAACGCATAACGCATAACGCATAACGCATAACGCATAACGCATAACGCATAACGCATAACGCATAACGCATAACGCATAACGCATAAAGCATAACGCAAAACGCATAACGTTAACGCATAACCCATAACGCATAAGGCTTGATGCATGGCGCATATCGCATATCGCATAACGCATAAGGCTTGATGCATGACGCATATCGCATAACGCATAAGGCATAACGCATAATACATAACGTATAACGCATTATGCATAACGCATAACGCATAACGCATAAAGCATAACGCATAACCCATAACCCTTAACGCATAACGCATAACGCATAATGCACAACGCTTAACGAATACCGCAAATCGCATAACGCCTAACGCATAAAGGATCACGCATGACGCATAAAGCATAACGCATAACGCATAACGCATAACGCATAACGCAAATCGCATAACGCATAAATCATAACCCATAACGCAAACGCATAACGCATAACGCATAACGCATAACGCATAACGCATAACGCATAACGCATAACGCATAACGCATAAAGCATAACGCAAAACGCATAACGTTAACGCATAACCCATAACGCATAAGGCTTGATGCATGGCGCATATCGCATATCGCATAACGCATAAGCCATAACCTTTAACGCATAACGCATAACGCATAATGCACAACGCTTAACGAATACCGCAAGTCGCATAACGCCTAACGCATAACGGATCACGCATGACGCATAAAGCATAACGCATAACGCGTAACGCATAACGCATAACTCATAACGCATAACGCATAACGCATAACGCATAACGCATAACACATAACGCATAACGCATAACGCATAACGCATAACGCATAACGCATAACGCATAACGCATAACACATAACGCATAACGCATAACGCATAACGCATAACGCATAACGCATAACGTGTAACTCATAACGCATAACGCATAAAGCATAACGCATAACGCATAACGCATAACGCATATCGCATAACGCATAATTCTTAACGTATAACGCACAACGCATAACGCATAACGCATAACGCATAACGCACAACGCATAACGCATAACGCATAACGCATAACGCATAACGCATAACGCATATCGCATACCGAATAACGCATAACGCATAACGCATAACGCAAACGTATAACGCACAACGCATAACGCATAACGCATAACGCATAACATATAACGCATAACGCATAACGCATAACGCATAACGCATATCGCATAACGCATGACCCATAACGTATAACGCATAACGCACACCGTATAACGCATAACGCATAACGCATAACGCATAACGCATAACGCAAACGTATAACGCACAACGCATAACGCATAACGCATAACGCATAACATATAACGCATAACGCATAACGCATAACGCATAACGCATAACGCATAACTCATAACGCATAACGCATAACGCAAACTTATAGCGCACAACGCATAGAGCATAACGCATAACGCTTAACGCATAACGCATAACGCCTAACGCATAACGCATAACGCATAACGCATAACGCATAACGCATAACGCATAACGGATCACGCATAACGCATAACATATAACGCATAACGCATAACGCATAACGCATAACGCATAACGCATAACGCATAAAGCATAACGCATAACGCATAACGCAAACGTATAACGCACAACGCATAACGCATAACGCATAACTCATAACGCATAACGCATAACGCATAACGCATAACGCATAACGCATAACGCATAACGCATAACGCACAACGCATAACCATAACGCATAACGCATAACCCATAACGCATAACGCACAACGCATAACGTATAACGCATAACGCATAACGCATACCGTATAACGCATAATGCATAACGCATAAAGCATAACGCATAACGCATAACGCATAACGCATAACGCATAACGCATAACGCATAACGCATAACGCATAACGCACAACGCATAACGCATAACGCATAACGCATAACGCATAACGCATAACGCATAACGCATAACGCATAACGCATAACGCATAAAGCAAAACGCATAACGCAAACGTATAACGCACAACGCATAACGCATAACGCATAACGCATAACGCATAACGTATAACGCATAACGCATAACGCATAACGCATAACGCATAACGCATAACGCATAACGCATAACCATAACGCATAACGCATAACCCATAACGCATAACGCATAACGCATAACGTATAACGCATAACGCATACCGTATAACGCATAATGCATAACGCATAACGCATAACGCATAACGCAAATCGCATAACGCATAAATCATAACCCATAACGCACAACGCATAACGCATAACGCATAACGCATAACGCATAACGCATAACGCATAACGCATAACGCATAACGCATAACGCATAACGCATAAAGCATAACGCAAAACGCATAACGTTAACGCATAACCCATAACGCATAAGGCTTGATGCATGGCGCATATCGCATATCGCATAACGCATAAGGCTTGATGCATGACGCATATCGCATAACGCATAAGGCATAACGCATAATACATAACGTATAACGCATTATGCATAACGCATAACGCATAATGCATAAAGCATAACGCATAACCCATAACCCTTAACGCATAACGCATAACGCATAATGCACAACGCTTAACGAATACCGCAAATCGCATAACGCCTAACGCATAACGGATCACGCATGACGCATAAAGCATAACGCATAACGCATAACGCATAACGCATAACTCATAACGCATAACGCATAACGCATAACGCACACCGTATAACGCATAACGCATAACGCATAACGCATAAAGCATAACGCATAACGCATAACGCATAATGCAAACGTATAACGTCCAACGCATAAAGCATAACGAACAACCCATAACGCATAATCCATAACGCATAACGCATAACGCATAACGCATAACGCATAACGCATAAAGTATAACTCATAACGCATAACGCATAACGCAAACTTATAGCGCACAACGCATAGCGCATAACGCATAACGCATAACGCATAACGCATAACGCATAACGCATAACGCATAACTCATAACGCATAACGCATAACGCATAACGCACACCGTATAACGCATAACGCATAACGCATAACGCATAAAGCATAACGCATAACGCATAACGCATAATGCAAACGTATAACGTCCAACGCATAAAGCATAACGAACAACCCATAACGCATAATCCATAACGCATAACGCATAACGCATAACGCATAACGCATAACGCATAACGCATAACGCATAACATATAACGCATAACGCATAACGCATAACGCATAACGCATAACGCATAACGCATAACGCATAAAGCATAACGCATAACGCATAACGCATAACGCATAACGCATAACGCATAACGCATAACTCATAACGCATAACGCATAAAGCATAACGCATAACGCATAACGCAAACGTATAACGCACAACGCATAACGCATAACGCATTACTCATAACGCATAACCTATAACGCATAACGCATAACGCATAACGCATAACGCATAACGCATAACGCATAAAGCATAACGCAAAACGCATAACGTTAACGCATAACCCATAACGCATAAGGCTTGATGCATAACGCATAACGCAAACGTATAACGCACAACGCATAACGCATAACGCATAACGCATAACATATAACGCATAACGCATAACGCATAACGCATAACGCATAACTCATAACGCATAACGCATAACGCAAACTTATAGCGCACAACGCATAGAGCATAACGCATAACGCATAACGCATAACGCATAACGCCTAACGCATAACGCATAACGCATAACGCATAACGGATCACGCATAACGCATAACATATAACGCATAACGCATAACGCATAACGCATAACGCATAACGCATAACGCATAAAGCATAACGCATAACGCATAACGCATAACGCAAACGTATAACGCATAACGCATAACGCATAACGCATAACGCATAACGAATATCGCATAACGCATAATCCATAACGCATAACGCATAACGCATAACGCATAACGCATAACGCATAACGCATAACGCATATCGCATAACGCATGACCCATAACGTATAACGCATAACGCACACCGTATAACGCATAACGCATAACGCATAACGCATAACGCATAACGCAAACGTATAACGCACAACGCATAACGCATAACGCATAACGCATAACGCATAACGCATAACGCATAACGCATAACGCATAACGCATAACTCATAACGCATAACGCATAACGCAAACTTATAGCGCACAACGCATAGAGCATAACGCATAACGCATAACGCATAACGCATAACGCCTAACGCATAACGCATAACGCATAACGCATAACGCATAACGCATAACGCATAACGGATCACGCATAACGCATAACATATAACGCATAACGCATAACGCATAACGCATAACGCATAACGTATAACGCACAACGCATAACGCATAACGCATAACTCATAACGCATAACGCATAACGCATAACGCATAACGCATAACGCATAACGCATAACGCATAACGCATAACGCACAACGCATAACCATAACGCATAACGCATAACCCATAACGCATAACGCACAACGCATAACGTATAACGCATAACGTATAACGCATACCGTATAACGCATAATGCATAACGCATAAAGCATAACGCATAACGCATAACGCATAACGCATAACGCATAACGCATAACGCATAACGCATAACGCATAACGCACAACGCATAACGCATAACGCATAACGCATAACGCATAACGCATAACGCATAACGCATAACGCATAACGCATAACGCATAAAGCAAAACGCATAACGCAAACCTATAACGCACAACGCATAACGCATAACGCATAACGCATAACGCATAACGTATAACGCATAACGCATAACGCATAACGCATAACGCATAACGCATAACGCATAACGCATAACCATAACGCATAACGCATAACCCATAACGCATAACGCATAACGCATAACGTATAACGCATAACGCATACCGTATAACGCATAATGCATAACGCATAACGTATAACGCATAACGCATAACGCAAATCGCATAACGCATAAATCATAACCCATAACGCACAACGCATAACGCATAACGCATAACGCATAACGCATAACGCATAACGCATAACGCATAACGCATAACGCATAACGCATAACGCATAAAGCATAACGCAAAACGCATAACGTTAACGCATAACCCATAACGCATAAGGCTTGATGCATGGCGCATATCGCATATCGCATAACGCATAAGGCTTGATGCATGACGCATATCGCATAACGCATAAGGCATAACGCATAATACATAACGTATAACGCATTATGCATAACGCATAACGCATAACGCATAAAGCATAACGCATAACCCATAACCCTTAACGCATAACGCATAACGCATAATGCACAACGCTTAACGAATACCGCAAATCGCATAACGCCTAACGCATAAAGGATCACGCATGACGCATAAAGCATAACGCATAACGCATAACGCATAACGCATAACGCAAATCGCATAACGCATAAATCATAACCCATAACGCAAACGCATAACGCATAACGCATAACGCATAACGCATAACGCATAACGCATAACGCATAACGCATAACGCATAAAGCATAACGCAAAACGCATAACGTTAACGCATAACCCATAACGCATAAGGCTTGATGCATGGCGCATATCGCATATCGCATAACGCATAAGCCATAACCTTTAACGCATAACGCATAACGCATAATGCACAACGCTTAACGAATACCGCAAGTCGCATAACGCCTAACGCATAACGGATCACGCATGACGCATAAAGCATAACGCATAACGCGTAACGCATAACGCATAACTCATAACGCATAACGCATAACGCATAACGCATAACGCATAACACATAACGCATAACGCATAACGCATAACGCATAACGCATAACGCATAACGCATAACGCATAACGCATAACGCATAACGCATAACGCATAACGCATAACGCATAACGCATAACGTGTAACTCATAACGCATAACGCATAAAGCATAACGCATAACGCATAACGCATAACGCATATCGCATAACGCATAATACTTAACGTATAACGCACAACGCATAACGCATAACGCATAACGCATAACGCACAACGCATAACGCATAACGCATAACGCATAACGCATAACGCATAACGCATATCGCATACCGTATAACGCATAACGCATAACGCATAACGCAAACGTATAACGCACAACGCATAACGCATAACGCATAACGCATAACATATAACGCATAACGCATAACGCATAACGCATAACGCATATCGCATAACGCATGACCCATAACGTATAACGCATAACGCACACCGTATAACGCATAACGCATAACGCATAACGCATAACGCATAACGCAAACGTATAACGCACAACGCATAACGCATAACGCATAACGCATAACATATAACGCATAACGCATAACGCATAACGCATAACGCATAACGCATAACTCATAACGCATAACGCATAACGCAAACTTATAGCGCACAACGCATAGAGCATAACGCATAACGCTTAACGCATAACGCATAACGCCTAACGCATAACGCATAACGCATAACGCATAACGCATAACGCATAACGCATAACGGATCACGCATAACGCATAACATATAACGCATAACGCATAACGCATAACGCATAACGCATAACGCATAACGCATAAAGCATAACGCATAACGCATAACGCAAACGTATAACGCACAACGCATAACGCATAACGCATAACTCATAACGCATAACGCATAACGCATAACGCATAACGCATAACGCATAACGCATAACGCATAACGCACAACGCATAACCATAACGCATAACGCATAACCCATAACGCATAACGCACAACGCATAACGTATAACGCATAACGCATAACGCATACCGTATAACGCATAATGCATAACGCATAAAGCATAACGCATAACGCATAACGCATAACGCATAACGCATAACGCATAACGCATAACGCATAACGCATAACGCATAACGCACAACGCATAACGCATAACGCATAACGCATAACGCATAACGCATAACGCATAACGCATAAAGCAAAACGCATAACGCAAACGTATAACGCACAACGCATAACGCATAACGCATAACGCATAACGCATAACGTATAACGCATAACGCATAACGCATAACGCATAACGCATAACGCATAACGCATAACCATAACGCATAACGCATAACCCATAACGCATAACGCATAACGCATAACGTATAACGCATAACGCATACCGTATAACGCATAATGCATAACGCATAACGCATAACGCATAACGCATAACGCAAATCGCATAACGCATAAATCATAACCCATAACGCACAACGCATAACGCATAACGCATAACGCATAACGCATAACGCATAACGCATAACGCATAACGCATAACGCATAACGCATAACGCATAAAGCATAACGCAAAACGCATAACGTTAACGCATAACCCATAACGCATAAGGCTTGATGCATGGCGCATATCGCATATCGCATAACGCATAAGGCTTGATGCATGACGCATATCGCATAACGCATAAGGCATAACGCATAATACATAACGTATAACGCATTATGCATAACGCATAACGCATAATGCATAAAGCATAACGCATAACCCATAACCCTTAACGCATAACGCATAACGCATAATGCACAACGCTTAACGAATACCGCAAATCGCATAACGCCTAACGCATAACGGATCACGCATGACGCATAAAGCATAACGCATAACGCATAACGCATAACGCATAACTCATAACGCATAACGCATAACGCATAACGCACACCGTATAACGCATAACGCATAACGCATAACGCATAAAGCATAACGCATAACGCATAACGCATAATGCAAACGTATAACGTCCAACGCATAAAGCATAACGAACAACCCATAACGCATAATCCATAACGCATAACGCATAACGCATAACGCATAACGCATAACGCATAACGCATAAAGTATAACTCATAACGCATAACGCATAACGCAAACTTATAGCGCACAACGCATAGCGCATAACGCATAACGCATAACGCATAACGCATAACGCATAACGCATAACGCATAACTCATAACGCATAACGCATAACGCATAACGCACACCGTATAACGCATAACGCATAACGCATAACGCATAAAGCATAACGCATAACGCATAACGCATAATGCAAACGTATAACGTCCAACGCATAAAGCATAACGAACAACCCATAACGCATAATCCATAACGCATAACGCATAACGCATAACGCATAACGCATAACGCATAACGCATAACGCATAACATATAACGCATAACGCATAACGCATAACGCATAACGCATAACGCATAACGCATAACGCATAAAGCATAACGCATAACGCATAACGCATAACGCATAACGCATAACGCATAACGCATAACTCATAACGCATAACGCATAAAGCATAACGCATAACGCATAACGCAAACGTATAACGCACAACGCATAACGCATAACGCATTACTCATAACGCATAACCTATAACGCATAACGCATAACGCATAACGCATAACGCATAACGCATAACGCATAAAGCATAACGCAAAACGCATAACGTTAACGCATAACCCATAACGCATAAGGCTTGATGCATGGCGCATATCGCATATCGCATAACGCATAAGGCTTGATGCATGACGCATATCGCATAACGCATAAGGCATAACGCATAATACATAACGTATAACGCATTATGCATAACGCATAACGCATAATGCATAAAGCATAACGCATAACCCATAACCCTTAACGCATAACGCATAACGCATAATGCACAACGCTTAACGAATACCGCAAATCGCATAACGCCTAACGCATAACGGATCACGCATGACGCATAAAGCATAACGCATAACGCATAACGCATAACGCATAACGCATAACTCATAACGCATAACGCATAACGCATAACGCACACCGTATAACGCATAACGCATAACGCATAACGCATAAAGCATAACGCATAACGCATAACGCATAATGCAAACGTATAACGTCCAACGCATAAAGCATAACGAACAACCCATAACGCATAATCCATAACGCATAACTCATAACGCATAACGCATAACGCATAAAGTATAACTCATAACGCATAACGCATAACGCAAACTTATAGCGCACAACGCATAGCGCATAACGCATAACGCATAACGCATAACGCATAACGCATAACGCATAACGCATAACGCATAACGCATAACGCATAACGCATAACGCATAACGGATCACGCATAACGCATAACGCATAACGCATAACGCATAACGCATAACGCATAAAGCATAACGCATAACGCATAACACATAACGCATAAAGCATAACGCATAACGCATAACGCATAACGCATAACGTGTAACGCATAACGCATAACGCATAACGCATAACGCATAACGCATAACGCATAACACATAAAGCATAACGCATAACGCATAACGCATAACGCATAACGCATAACGCATAACGCATAACGCATAACGCATAACGCATAACGCATAACGCATAACGCATAACGCATAACGCATAACGCATAACGCATAACGCATAACGCATAGCGCATAAAGCATAACGCATAACGCATAACGCAAACGTATAACGCACAACGCATAACGCATAACGCATAACGCATAACGCATAACGCATAACGCATAACGCATAACGCATAACGCATAACGCAAACGTATAACGCACAACGCATAACGCATAACGCATAACGCATAACATATAACGCATAACGCATAACGCATAACGCATAACGCATATCGCATAACGCATAACCCATAACGTATAACGCATAACGCACACCGTATAACGCATAACGCATAACGCATAACGCATAACGCAAACGTATAACGCACAACGCATAACGCATAACGCATAACGCATAACATATAACGCATAACGCATAACGCATAACGCATAACGCATAACGCATAACGCATAACGCATAAAGCATAACGCATAACGCATAACGCATAACGCATAACGCATAACGCATAACGCATAACTCATAACGCATAACGCATAAAGCATAACGCATAACGCATAACGCAAACGTATAACGCACAACGCATAACGCATAACGCATTACTCATAACGCATAACGTATAACGCATAACGCATAACGCATAACGCATAACGCATAACGCATAACGCATAAAGCATAACGCAAAACGCATAACGTTAACGCATAACCCATAACGCATAAGGCTTGATGCATGGCGCATATCGCATATCGCATAACGCATAAGGCTTGATGCATGACGCATATCGCATAACGCATAAGGCATAACGCATAATACATAACGTATAACGCATTATGCATAACGCATAACGCATAATGCATAAAGCATAACGCATAACCCATAACCCTTAACGCATAACGCATAACGCATAATGCACAACGCTTAACGAATACCGCAAATCGCATAACGCCTAACGCATAACGGATCACGCATGACGCATAAAGCATAACGCATAACGCATAACGCATAACGCATAACTCATAACGCATAACGCATAACGCATAACGCACACCGTATAACGCATAACGCATAACGCATAACGCATAAAGCATAACGCATAACGCATAACGCATAATGCAAACGTATAACGTCCAACGCATAAAGCATAACGAACAACCCATAACGCATAATCCATAACGCATAACTCATAACGCATAACGCATAACGCATAAAGTATAACTCATAACGCATAACGCATAACGCAAACTTATAGCGCACAACGCATAGCGCATAACGCATAACGCATAACGCATAACGCATAACGCATAACGCATAACGCATAACGCATAACGCATAACGCATAACGCATAACGCATAACGGATCACGCATAACGCATAACGCATAACGCATAACGCATAACGCATAACGCATAAAGCATAACGCATAACGCATAACACATAACGCATAAAGCATAACGCATAACGCATAACGCATAACGCATAACGTGTAACGCATAACGCATAACGCATAACGCATAACGCATAACGCATAACGCATAACACATAAAGCATAACGCATAACGCATAACGCATAACGCATAACATATAATGCATAACGCATAACGCATAACGCATAACGCATAGCGCATAAAGCATAACGCATAACGCATAACGCAAACGTATAACGCACAACGCATAACGCATAACGCATAACGCATAACGCATAACGCATAACGCATAACATATAACGCATAACGCATAACGCATAACGCATAACGCATATCGCATAACGCATAACCCATAACGTATAACGCATAACGCACACCGTATAACGCATAACGCATAACGCATAACGCATAACGCAAACGTATAACGCACAACGCATAACGCATAACGCATAACGCATAACATATAACGCATAACGCATAACGCATAACGCATAACGCATAACTCATAACGCATAACGCATAACGCAAACTTATAGCGCACAACGCATAGCGCATAACGCATAACGCATAATGCATAACGCATAACGCATAACGCATAACGCATAACGCATAACGCATAACGCATAACGCATAACGCATAACGCATAACGGATCACGCATAACGCATAACATATAACGCATAACGCATAACGCATAACGCATAACGCATAACGCATAACGCATAACGCATAAAGCATAACGCATAACGCATAACGCATAACGCAAACGTATAACGCACAACGCATAACGCATAACGCATAACTCATAACGCATAACGTATAACGCATAACGCATAACGCATAACGCATAACGCATAACGCATAACGCATAACGCATAACGCATAACGCACAACGCATAACCATAACGCATAACGCATAACCCATAACGCATAACGCACAACGCATAACGTATAACGCATAACGCATAACGCATACCGTATAACGCATAATGCATTACGCATAAAGCATAACGCATAACGCATAACGCATAACGCATAACGCATAACGCATAACGCATAACGCATAACGCATAACGCATAACGCACAACGCATAACGCATAACGCATAACGCATAACGCATAACGCATAACGCATAACGCATAACGCATAACGCATAACGCATAAAGCAAAACGCATAACGCAAACGTATAACGCACAACGCATAACGCATAACGCATAACGCATAACGCATAACGCATAACGTACAACGCATAACGCATAACGCATAACGCATAACGCATAACGCATAACGCATAACGCATAACCATAACGCATAACGCATAACCCATAACGCATAACGCATAACGCATAACGTATAACGCATAACGCATACCGTATAACGCATAATGCATAACGCATAACGCATAACGCATAACGCATAACGCATAACGTATAACGCATAACGCATACCGTATAACGCATAACGCATAACGAACACCGGAAAACCCATAACGCCTAACGCATAACGGATCACGAATAACGCATAATGCATAACGCATAAAGCATAACGCATAACGCATAACGCATAACGCATAACGCATAACGCATAACGCATAACGCATAACGCATAACGCATAACGCATAACGCATAACGCATAACGCATAACGCATAACGCATAACGCATAACGCATAACGCATAACGCATAACGCATAACGCATAACGCATAACGCATAACGCATAACGCATAACGCATAACGCATATCGCATAACACATACGCATAACGCGTAAGGCATAACGCATTACGCATAACTTTTAACTCATAACTCATAACGAATAATGCATAACGCAAAATGAATAACGCATAAAGCATAACGCATAACCCATAACCCTTAACGCATAACGCATAACGCATAATGCACAACGCTTAACGAATACCGCAAATCGCATAACGCCTAACGCATAACGGATCACGCATGACGCATGAAGCATAACGCATAACGCATAACGCATAACGCATAACGCATAACGCATATCGCCTAACGCATAAATCATAACCCATAACGCACAACGCATAACGCATAATGCACAACGCATAACGAATACCGCAAAACGCATAACGCATAACGCATAACGCATAACGCATAACGCATAACTCATAACGCATAACGCATAACGCATAACGCATAACGCATAACGCATAACGCATAACGCATAACACATAACGCATAACGCATAACGCATAACGCATAACGCATAACGCATAACGCATAACGCATAACGCATAACGCATAACACATAACGCATAACGCATAACGCATAACGCATAACGCATAACGCATAAAGCATAACGCATAACGCATAACGCATAACGCATATCGCATAACGCATAATACTTAACGTATAACGCACAACGCATAACGCATAACGCATAACGCATAACGCACAACGCATAACGCATAACGCATAACGCATAACGCATAACGCATAACGCATATCGCATACCGTATAACGCATAACGCATAACGCATAACGCAAACGTATAACGCACAACGCATAACGCATAACGCATAACGCATAACATATAACGCATAACGCATAACGCATAACGCATAACGCATATCGCATAACGCATAACCCATAACGTATAACGCATAACGCACACCGTATAACGCATAACGCATAACGCATAACGCAAACGTATAACGCACAACGCATAACGCATAACGCATAACCCATAACGCACAACGCATAACGCATAACGCATAACGCATAACGCATAACGCATAACGCATAACGCATAACGCATAACGCATAAAGCATAACGCAAAACGCATAACGTTAACGCATAACCCATAACGCATAAGGCTTGATGCATGGCGCATATCGCATATCGCATAACGCATAAGGCTTGATGCATGACGCATATCGCATAACGCATAAGGCATAACGCATAATACATAACGTATAACGCATTATGCATAACGCATAACGCATAATGCATAAAGCATAACGCATAACCCATAACCCTTAACGCATAACGCATAACGCATAATGCACAACGCTTAACGAATACCGCAAATCGCATAACGCCTAACGCATAACGGATCACGCATGACGCATAAAGCATAACGCATAACGCATAACGCATAACGCATAACTCATAACGCATAACGCATAACGCATAACGCACACCGTATAACGCATAACGCATAACGCATAACGCATAAAGCATAACGCATAACGCATAACGCATAATGCAAACGTATAACGTCCAACGCATAAAGCATAACGAACAACCCATAACGCATAATCCATAACGCATAACGCATAACGCATAACGCATAACGCATAACGCATAAAGTATAACTCATAACGCATAACGCATAACGCAAACTTATAGCGCACAACGCATAGCGCATAACGCATAACGCATAACGCATAACGCATAACGCATAACGCATAACGCATAACGCATAACGCATAACGCATAACGGATCACGCATAACGCATAACGCATAACGCATAACGCATAACGCATAACGCATAAAGCATAACGCATAAGGCATAACGCATAACGCATAAAGCATAACGCATAACGCATAACGCATAACACATAAAGCATAACGCATAACGCATAACGCATAACGCATAACGCATAACACATAAAGCATAACGCATAACGCATAACGCATAACGCATAACGCATAACGCATAACGCATAACGCATAACGCATAACGCATAACGCATAACGCATAACGCATAACGCATAACGCATAACGCATAACGCATAACGCATAACGCATAACGCATAACGCATAACGCATAACGCATAACGCATAACGCATAACGCATAACGCATAACGCATAAAGCATAACGCATAACGCATAACGCAAACGTATAACGCACAACGCATAACGCATAACGCATAACGCATAACGCATAACGCATAACGCATACCGTATAACGCATAACGCATAACGCATAACGCATAACGCATAACGCATAACACATAACGCAGAACGCATAACGCATAACGCATAACGTATAACGCACAACGCATAACGCATAACGCATAACGCATAACGCATAACGCATAACGCATAACGCATAACGCATAACGCATAACGCATATCGCATACCGTATAACGCATAACGCATAACGCATAACGCAAACGTATAACGCACAACGCATAACGCATAACGCATAACGCATAACATATAACGCATAACGCATAACGCATAACGCATAACGCATAACGCATATCGCATAACGCATAACCCATAACGTATAACGCATA
Source organism: Lasioglossum morio (assembly GCA_916610235.2). Lineage (NCBI taxonomy): Eukaryota > Metazoa > Arthropoda > Insecta > Hymenoptera > Halictidae > Lasioglossum > Lasioglossum morio. The sequence goes on along the minus strand of CAKAJA020000224.1, from coordinate 151,135 downwards.
ACGCACACCGTATAACGCATAACGCATAACGCATAACGCATAACGCAAACGTATAACGCACAACGCATAACGCATAACGCATAACGCATAACATATAACGCATAACGCATAACGCATAACGCATAACGCATAACGCATAACGCATAAAGCATAACGCATAACGCATAACGCATAACGCATAACGCATAACGCATAACTCATAACGCATAACGCATAAAGCATAACGCATAACGCATAACGCAAACGTATAACGCACAACGCATAACGCATAACGCATTACTCATAACGCATAACGTATAACGCATAACGCATAACGCATAACGCATAACGCATAACGCATAACGCATAACGCATAAAGCATAACGCAAAACGCATAACGTTAACGCATAACCCATAACGCATAAGGCTTGATGCATGGCGCATATCGCATATCGCATAACGCATAAGGCTTGATGCATGACGCATATCGCATAACGCATAAGGCATAACGCATAATACATAACGTATAACGCATTATGCATAACGCATAACGCATAATGCATAAAGCATAACGCATAACCCATAACCCTTAACGCATAACGCATAACGCATAATGCACAACGCTTAACGAATCCCGCAAATCGCATAACGCCTAACGCATAACGGATCACGCATGACGCATAAAGCATAACGCATAACGCATAACGCATAACGCATAACTCATAACGCATAACGCATAACGCATAACGCACACCGTATAACGCATAACGCATAACGCATAACGCATAAAGCATAACGCATAACGCATAACGCATAATGCAAACGTATAACGTCCAACGCATAAAGCATAACGAACAACCCATAACGCATAATCCATAACGCATAACTCATAACGCATAAATCATAACGCATAAAGTATAACTCATAACGCATAACGCATAACGCAAACTTATAGCGCACAACGCATAGCGCATAACGCATAACGCATAACGCATAACGCATAACGCATAACGCATAACGCATAACGCATAACGGATCACGCATAACGCATAACGCATAACGCATAACGCATAACGCATAACGCATAAAGCATAACGCATAACGCATAACACATAACGCATAAAGCATAACGCATAACGCATAACGCATAACGCATAACGTGTAACGCATAACGCATAACGCATAACGCATAACGCATAACGCATAACGCATAACACATAAAGCATAACGCATAACGCATAACGCATAACGCATAACGCATAACGCATAACGCATAACGCATAACGCATAACGCATAACGCATAACGCATAACGCATAGCGCATAAAGCATAACGCATAACGCATAACGCAAACGTATAACGCACAACGCATAACGCATAACACATAACGCATAACGCATAACGCATAACGCATAACGCATAACGCATAACGCATACCGTTTAACGCATAACGCATAAAGCATAACGCATAACGCATAACGCAAACGTATAACGCACAACGCATAACGCATAACGCATAACGCATAACGCATAACGCATACCGTATAACGCATAACGCATAACGCATAACGCATAACGCATAACACATAACGCAGAACGCATAACGCATAACGCATAACGCATAACGCATAACGCATAACACATAACGCATAACGCATAACGCATAACGCATAACGCATAACGCATAACGTGTAACTCATAACGCATAACGCATAAAGCATAACGCATAACGCATAACGCATAACGCATATCGCATAACGCATAATACTTAACGTATAACGCACAACGCATAACGCATAACGCATAACGCATAACGCATAACGCATAACGCATAACGCATATCGCATACCGTATAACGCATAACGCATAACGCATAACGCAAACGTATAACGCACAACGCATAACGCATAACGCATAACGCATAACGCATAACATATAACGCATAACGCATAACGCATAACGCATAACGCATATCGCATAACGCATAACCCATAACGTATAACGCATAACGCACACCGTATAACGCATAACGCATAACGCATAACGCATAACGCAAACGTATAACGCACAACGCATAACGCATAACGCATAACGCATAACATATAACGCATAACGCATAACGCATAACGCATAACGCATAACGCATAACGCATAAAGCATAACGCTTAACGCATAACGCATAACGCATAACGCATAACGCATTACTCATAACGCATAACGCATAAAGCATAACGCATAACGCATAACGCAAACGTATAACGCACAACGCATAACGCATAACGCATTACTCATAACGCATAACGTATAACGCATAACGCATAACGCATAACGCATAACGCATAACGCATAAAGCATAACGCAAAACGCATAACGTTAACGCATAACCCATAACGCATAAGGCTTGATGCATGGCGCATATCGCATATCGCATAACGCATAAGGCTTGATGCATGACGCACATCGCATAACGCATAAGGCATAACGCATAATACATAACGTATAACGCATTATGCATAACGCATAACGCATAATGCATAAAGCATAACGCATAACCCATAACCCTTAACGCATAACGCATAACGCATAATGCACAACGCTTAACGAATACCGCAAATCGCATAACGCCTAACGCATAACGGATCACGCATGACGCATAAAGCATAACGCATAACGCATAACGCATAACGCATAACTCATAACGCATAACGCATAACGCATAACGCATAACGCACACCGTATAACGCATAACGCATAACGCATAACGCATAAAGCATAACGCATAACGCATAACGCATAACGCATAACGCATAACGCATAACGCATAACGTGTAACGCATAACGCATAACGCATAACGCATAACGCATAACGCATAACGCATAACACATAAAGCATAACGCATAACGCATAACGCATAACGCATAACGCATAACGCATAACGCATAACGCATAACGCATAACGCATAACGCATAACGCATAGCGCATAAAGCATAACGCATAACGCATAACGCAAACGTATAACGCACAACGCATAACGCATAACGCATAACGCATAACGCATAACGCATAACGCATAACGCATACCGTATAACGCATAACGCATAACGCATAACGCATAACGCATAACACATAACGCAGAACGCATAACGCATAACGCATAACGCATAACGCATAACGCATAACGCATAACGCATAACGCATAACACATAACGCATAACGCATAACGCATAACACATAACGCATAACGCATAACGTGTAACTCATAACGCATAACGCATAAAGCATAACGCATAACGCATAACGCATAACGCATATCGCATAACGCATAACGCATAACGCATAACGCATAACGCATAACGCATAACGCATAACGCATAACGCATAACGGATCACGCATAACGCATAACGCATAACGCATAACGCATAACGCATAACGCATAAAGCATAACGCATAACGCATAACACATAACGCATAAAGCATAACGCATAACGCATAACGCATAACGCATAACGTGTAACGCATAACGCATAACGCATAACGCATAACGCATAACGCATAACGCATAGCGCATAAAGCATAACGCATAACGCATAACGCAAACGTATAACGCACAACGCATAACGCATAACGCATAACGCATAACGCATAACGCATAACGCATAACGCATAACGCATAACGCATACCGTTTAACGCATAACGCATAAAGCATAACGCATAACGCATAACGCAAACGTATAACGCACAACGCATAACGCATAACGCATAACGCATAACGCATAACGCATACCGTATAACGCATAACGCATAACGCATAACGCATAACGCATAACACATAACGCAGAACGCATAACGCATAACGCATAACGCATAACGCATAACGCATAACACATAACGCATAACGCATAACGCATAACGCATAACGCATAACGCATAACGTGTAACTCATAACGCATAACGCATAAAGCATAACGCATAACGCATAACGCATAACGCATATCGCATAACGCATAATACTTAACGTATAACGCACAACGCATAACGCATAACGCATAACGCATAACGCATAACGCATAACGCATAACGCATATCGCATACCGTATAACGCATAACGCATAACGCATAACGCAAACGTATAACGCACAACGCATAACGCATAACGCATAACGCATAACGCATAACATATAACGCATAACGCATAACGCATAACGCATAACGCATATCGCATAACGCATAACCCATAACGTATAACGCATAACGCACACCGTATAACGCATAACGCATAACGCATAACGCATAACGCAAACGTATAACGCACAACGCATAACGCATAACGCATAACGCATAACATATAACGCATAACGCATAACGCATAACGCATAACGCATAACGCATAACGCATAAAGCATAACGCTTAACGCATAACGCATAACGCATAACGCATAACGCATTACTCATAACGCATAACGCATAAAGCATAACGCATAACGCATAACGCAAACGTATAACGCACAACGCATAACGCATAACGCATTACTCATAACGCATAACGTATAACGCATAACGCATAACGCATAACGCATAACGCATAACGCATAACGCATAAAGCATAACGCAAAACGCATAACGTTAACGCATAACCCATAACGCATAAGGCTTGATGCATGGCGCATATCGCATATCGCATAACGCATAAGGCTTGATGCATGACGCACATCGCATAACGCATAAGGCATAACGCATAATACATAACGTATAACGCATTATGCATAACGCATAACGCATAATGCATAAAGCATAACGCATAACCCATAACCCTTAACGCATAACGCATAACGCATAATGCACAACGCTTAACGAATACCGCAAATCGCATAACGCCTAACGCATAACGGATCACGCATGACGCATAAAGCATAACGCATAACGCATAACGCATAACGCATAACTCATAACGCATAACGCATAACGCATAACGCATAACGCACACCGTATAACGCATAACGCATAACGCATAACGCATAAAGCATAACGCATAACGCATAACGCATAACGCATAACGCATAACGCATAACGCATAACGTGTAACGCATAACGCATAACGCATAACGCATAACGCATAACGCATAACGCATAACACATAAAGCATAACGCATAACGCATAACGCATAACGCATAACGCATAACGCATAACGCATAACGCATAACGCATAACGCATAACGCATAGCGCATAAGGCATAACGCATAACGCATAACGCAAACGTATAACGCACAACGCATAACGCATAACGCATAACGCATAACGCATAACGCATAACGCATAACGCATACCGTATAACGCATAACGCATAACGCATAACGCATAACGCATAACACATAACGCAGAACGCATAACGCATAACGCATAACGCATAACGCATAACGCATAACGCATAACGCATAACGCATAACACATAACGCATAACGCATAACGCATAACGCATAACGCATAACGCATAACGTGTAACTCATAACGCATAACGCATAAAGCATAACGCATAACGCATAACGCATAACGCATATCGCATAACGCATAACGCATAACGCATAACGCATAACGCATAACGCATAACGCATAACGCATAACGCATAACGCATAACGGATCACGCATAACGCATAACGCATAACGCATAACGCATAACGCATAACGCATAAAGCATAACGCATAACGCATAACACATAACGCATAAAGCATAACGCATAACGCATAACGCATAACGCATAACGTGTAACGCATAACGCATAACGCATAACGCATAACGCATAACGCATAACGCATAACGCATAACGCACAACGCATAACGCATAACGCATAACGCATAACGCATAACGCATAACGCATAACGCATATCGCATACCGTATAACGCATAACGCATAACGCATAACGCAAACGTATAACGCACAACGCATAACGCATAACGCATAACGCATAACATATAACGCATAACGCATAACGCATAACGCATAACGCATATCGCATAACGCATAACTCATAACGTATAACGCATAACGCACACCGTATAACGCATAACGCATAACGCATAACGCATAACGCAAACGTATAACGCACAACGCATAACGCATAACGCATAACGCATAACATATAACGCATAACGCATAACGCATAACGCATAACGCATAACGCATAACTCATAACGCATAACGCATAACGCAAACTTATAGCGCACAACGCATAGCGCATAACGCATAACGCATAACGCATAACGCATAACGCATAACGCATAACGCATAACGCATAACGCATAACGCATAACGCATAACGGATCACGCATAACGCATAACATATAACGCATAACGCATAACGCATAACGCATAACGCATAACGCATAACGCATAAAGCATAACGCATAACGCATAACGCATAACGCAAACGTATAACGCACAACGCATAACGCATAACGCATAACTCATAACGCATAACGTATAACGCATAACGCATAACGCATAACGCATAACGCATAACGCATAACGCATAACGCATAACGCACAACGCATAACCATAACGCATAACCCATAACGCATAACGCACAACGCATAACGTATAACGCATAACGCATAACGCATACCGTATAACGCATAATGCATAACGCATAAAGCATAACGCATAACGCATAACGCATAACGCATAACGCATAACGCATAACGCATAACGCATAACGCATAACGCATAACGCATAACGCATAACGCATAACGCACAACGCATAACGCATAACGCATAACGCATAACGCATAACGCATAACGCATAACGCATAACGCATAACGCATAACGCATAAAGCAAAACGCATAACGCAAACGTATAACGCACAACGCATAACGCATAACGCATAACGCATAACGCATAACGTATAACGCATAACGCATAACGCATAACGCATAACGCATAACGCATAACGCATAACGCATAACCATAACGCATAACGCATAACCCATAACGCATAACGCATAACGCATAACGCAAAACGCATAACGTTAACGCATAACCCATAACGCATAAGGCTTGATGCATGACGCATATCGCATATCGCATAACGCATAAGGCTTGATGCATGACGCATATCGCATAACGCATAATGCATAACGCATAATACATAACGTATAACGCATTATGCATAACGCATAACGCATAACGCATAACGCATAACGCATAACGCATATCGCATAACACATACGCATAACGCATAAGGCATAACGCATTACGCATAACTTTTAACTCATAACTCATAACGAATAATGCATAACGCAAAATGAATAACGCATAAAGCATAACGCATAACCCATAACCCTTAACGCATAACGCATAACGCATAATGCACAACGCTTAACGAATACCGCAAATCGCATAACGCCTAACGCATAACGGATCACGCATGACGCATAAAGCATAACGCATAACGCATAACGCATATCGCCTAACGCATAAATCATAACCCATAACGCACAACGCATAACGCATAATGCACAACGCATAACGAATACCGCAAAACGCATAACGCATAACGCATAACGCATAACGCATAACTCATAACGCATAACGCATAACGCATAACGCATAACGCATAACCCATAACGCATAACGCATAACGCATAACGCAAACGTATAACGCACAACGCATAACGCATAACGCATAACGCATAACATATAACGCATAACGCATAACGCATAACGCATAACGCATAACGCATAACTCATAACGCATAACGCATAACGCATAAAGCATAACGCATAACGCATAACGCATAACGCAAACGTATAACGCACAACGCATAACGCATAACGCATATCTCATAACGCATAACGTATAACGCATAACGCATAACGCATAACGCATAACGCATAACGCATAACGCATAACGCATAACGCACAACGCATAACCATAACGCATAACGCATAACCCATAACGCATAACGCACAACGCATAACGTATAACGCATAACGCATAACGCATACCGTATAACGCATAATGCATAACGCATAAAGCATAACGCATAACGCATAACGCATAACGCATAACGCATAACGCATAACGCATAACGCATAACGCATAACGCATAACGCATAACGCATACCGCATAACGCATAACGCACAACGCATAACGCATAACGCATAACGCATAACGCATAACGCATAACGCATAACGCATAACGCATAACGCATAAAGCAAAACGCATAACGCAAACGTATAACGCATAACGCATAACGCATAACGCATAACGCATAACGCATAACGCATAACGCATAACGCATAACGGATCACGCATAACGCATAACATATAACGCATAACGCATAACGCATAACGCATAACGCATAACGCATAATGCATAAAGCATAACGCATAACGCATAACGCATAACGCAAACGTATAACGCACAACGCATAACGCATAACGCATATCTCATAACGCATAACGTATAACGCATAACGCATAACGCATAACGCATAACGCATAACGCATAACGCATAACGCATAACGCATAACGCACAACGCATAACCATAACGCATAACGCATAACCCATAACGCATAACGCACAACGCATAACGTATAACGCATAACGCATAACGCATACCGTATAACGCATAATGCATAACGCATAAAGCATAACGCATAACGCATAACGCATAACGCATAACGCATAACGCATAACGCATAACGCATAACGCATAACGCATACCGCATAACGCATAACGCACAACGCATAACGCATAACGCATAACGCATAACGCATAACGCATAACGCATAACGCATAACGCATAACGCATAAAGCAAAACGCATAACGCAAACGTATAACGCACAACGCATAACGCATAACGCATAACGCATAACGCATAACGCATAACGCATAACGTATAACGCATAACGCATAACGCATAACGCATAACGCATAATGCATAACGCATAACGCATAACCATAACGCATAACGCATAACCCATAACGCATAACGCATAACGCATAACGTATAACGCATAACGCATACCGAATAACGCATAATGCATAACGCATAACGCATAACGCATAACGCATAACGCATAACGTATAACGCATAACGCATACCGTATAACGCATAACGCATAACGAACACCGGAAAACCCATAACGCCTAACGCATAACGGATCACGAATAACGCATAATGCATAACGCATAAAGCATAACGCATAACGCATAACGCATAACGCATAACGCATAACGCATAACGCATAACGCATAACGCATAACGCATAACGCATAACGCATAACGCATAACGCATAACGCATAACGCATAACGCATAACGCATAACGCATAACGCATAACGCATAACGCATAACGCATAACGCATAACGCATAACGCATAACGCAAAACGCATAACGTTAACGCATAACCCATAACGCATAAGGCTTGATGCATGACGCATATCGCATATCGCATAACGCATAAGGCTTGATGCATGACGCATATCGCATAACGCATAATGCATAACGCATAATACATAACGTATAACGCATTATGCATAACGCATAACGCATAACGCATAACGCATAACGCATAACGCATAACGCATAACACATACGCATAACGCATAAGGCATAACGCATTACGCATAACTTTTAACTCATAACTCATAACGAATAATGCATAACGCAAAATGAATAACGCATAAAGCATAACGCATAACCCATAACCCTTAACGCATAACGCATAACGCATAATGCACAACGCTTAACGAATACCGCAAATCGCATAACGCCTAACGCATAACGGATCACGCATGACGCATAAAGCATAACGCATAACGCATAACGCATATCGCCTAACGCATAAATCATAACCCATAACGCACAACGCATAACGCATAATGCACAACGCATAACGAATACCGCAAAACGCATAACGCATAACGCATAACGCATAACGCATAACTCATAACGCATAACGCATAACACATAACGCATAACGCATAACCCATAACGCATAACGCATAACGCATAACGCAAACGTATAACGCACAACGCATAACGCATAACGCATAACGCATAACATATAACGCATAACGCATAACGCATAACGCATAACGCATAACTCATAACGCATAACGCATAACGCATAAAGCATAACGCATAACGCATAACGCATAACGCAAACGTATAACGCACAACGCATAACGCATAACGCATATCTCATAACGCATAACGTATAACGCATAACGCATAACGCATAACGCATAACGCATAACGCATAACGCATAACGCATAACGCACAACGCATAACCATAACGCATAACGCATAACCCATAACGCATAACGCACAACGCATAACGTATAACGCATAACGCATAACGCATACCGTATAACGCATAATGCATAACGCATAAAGCATAACGCATAACGCATAACGCATAACGCATAACGCATAACGCATAACGCATAACGCATAACGCATAACGCATAACGCATACCGCATAACGCATAACGCACAACGCATAACGCATAACGCATAACGCATAACGCATAACGCATAACGCATAACGCATAACGCATAACGCATAACGCATAACGCATAACGCATAAAGCAAAACGCATAACGCAAACGTATAACGCATAACGCATAACGCATAACGCATAACGCATAACGCATAACGCATACCGCATAACGCATAACGCATAACGGATCACGCATAACGCATAACATATAACGCATAACGCATAACGCATAACGCATAACGCATAACGCATAAAGCATAACGCATAACGCATAACGCATAACGCAAACGTATAACGCACAACGCATAACGCATAACGCATATCTCATAACGCATAACGTATAACGCATAACGCATAACGCATAACGCATAACGCATAACGCATAACGCATAACGCATAACGCACAACGCATAACCATAACGCATAACGCATAACCCATAACGCATAACGCACAACGCATAACGTATAACGCATAACGCATAACGCATACCGTATAACGCATAATGCATAACGCATAAAGCATAACGCATAACGCATAACGCATAACGCATAACGCATAACGCATAACGCATAACGCATAACGCATAACGCATAACGCATACCGCATAACGCATAACGCACAACGCATAACGCATAACGCATAACGCATAACGCATAACGCATAACGCATAACGCATAACGCATAACGCATAAAGCAAAACGCATAACGCAAACGTATAACGCACAACGCATAACGCATAACGCATAACGCATAACGCATAACGCATAACGCATAACGTATAACGCATAACGCATAACGCATAACGCATAACGCATAATGCATAACGCATAACGCATAACCATAACGCATAACGCATAACCCATAACGCATAACGCATAACGCATAACGTATAACGCATAACGCATACCGTATAACGCATAATGCATAACGCATAACGCATAACGCATAACGCATAACGCATAACGTATAACGCATAACGCATACCGTATAACGCATAACGCATAACGAACACCGGAAAACCCATAACGCCTAACGCATAACGGATCACGAATAACGCATAATGCATAACGCATAAAGCATAACGCATGACGCATAACGCATAACGCATAACGCATAACGCATAACGCATAACGCATAACGCATAACGCATAACGCATAACGCAAACGTATAACGCACAACGCATAACGCATAACGCATAACGCATAACGCATAACGCATAACGCATAACGCATACCGTATAACGCATAACGCATAACGCATAACGCATAACGCATAACGCATAACGCATAACGCATAACGCAGAACGCATAACGCATAACGCATAACGCATAACGCATAACGCATAACGCATAACGCATAACGCATAACACATAACGCATAACGCATAACGCATAACGCATAACGCATAACGCATAACGTGTAACTCATAACGCATAACGCATAAAGCATAACGCATAACGCATAACGCATAACGCATATCGCATAACGCATAATACTTAACGTATAACGCACAACGCATAACGCATAACGCATAACGCATAACGCATAACGCATAACGCATAACGCATAACGCATAACGCATAACGCATAACGCATAACGCATATCGCATACCGTATAACGCATAACGCATAACGCATAACGCAAACGTATAACGCACAACGCATAACGCATAACGCATAACGCATAACATATAACGCATAACGCATAACGCATAACGCATAACGCATAACGCATAACGCATAACCCATAACGTATAACGCATAACGCACACCGTATAACGCATAACGCATAACGCATAACGCATAACGCAAACGTATAACGCACAACGCATAACGCATAACGCATAACGCATAACATATAACGCATAACGCATAACGCATAACGCATAACGCATAACTCATAACGCATAACGCATAACGCAAACTTATAGCGCACAACGCATAGCGCATAACGCATAACGCATAACGCATAACGCATAACGCATAACGCATAACGCATAACGCATAACGCATAACGCATAACGCATAACGCATAACGCATAACGCATAACGGATCACGCATAACGCATAACATATAACGCATAACGCATAACGCATAACGCATAACGCATAACGCATAACGCATAAAGCATAACGCATAACGCATAACGCATAACGCAAACGTATAACGCACAACGCATAACGCATAACGCATAACTCATAACGCATAACGTATAACGCATAACGCATAACGCATAACGCATAACGCATAACGCATAACGCATAACGCATAACGCACAACGCATAACCATAACGCATAACGCATAACCCATAACGCATAACGCACAACGCATAACGTATAACGCATAACGCATAACGCATACCGTATAACGCATAATGCATAACGCATAAAGCATAACGCATAACGCATAACGCATAACGCATAACGCATAACGCATAACGCATAACGCATAACGCATAACGCATAACGCATAACGCATAACGCACAACGCATAACGCATAACGCATAACGCATAACGCATAACGCATAACGCATAACGCATAACGCATAACGCATAACGCATAACGCATAACGCATAAAGCAAAACGCAAACGTATAACGCACAACGCATAACGCATAACGCATAACGCATAACGCATAACGCATAACGTATAACGCATAACGCATAACGCATAACGCATAACGCATAACGCATAACGCATAACGCATAACGCATAACGCATAACGCATAACGCATAACGCATAACGCATAACGCAAAACGCATAACGTTAACGCATAACCCATAACGCATAAGGCTTGATGCATGACGCATATCGCATATCGCATAACGCATAAGGCTTGATGCATGACGCATATCGCATAACGCATAATGCATAACGCATAATACATAACGTATAACGCATTATGCATAACGCATAACGCATAACGCATAACGCATAACGCATAACGCATATCGCATAACACATACGCATAACGCATAAGGCATAACGCATTACGCATAACTTTTAACTCATAACTCATAACGAATAATGCATAACGCAAAATGAATAACGCATAAAGCATAACGCATAACCCATAACCCTTAACGCATAACGCATAACGCATAATGCACAACGCTTAACGAATACCGCAAATCGCATAACGCCTAACGCATATCGGATCACGCATGACGCATAAAGCATAACGCATAACGCATAACGCATATCGCCTAACGCATAAATCATAACCCATAACGCACAACGCATAACGCATAATGCACAACGCATAACGAATACCGCAAAACGCATAACGCATAACGCATAACGCATAACGCATAACTCATAACGCATAACGCATAACGCATAACGCATAACGCATAACCCATAACGCATAACGCATAACGCATAACGCAAACGTATAACGCACAACGCATAACGCATAACGCATAACGCATAACATATAACGCATAACGCATAACGCATAACGCATAACGCATAACTCATAACGCATAACGCATAACGCATAAAGCATAACGCATAACGCATAACGCATAACGCAAACGTATAACGCACAACGCATAACGCATAACGCATATCTCATAACGCATAACGTATAACGCATAACGCATAACGCATAACGCATAACGCATAACGCATAACGCATTACGCATAACGCACAACGCATAACCATAACGCATAACGCATAACCCATAACGCATAACGCACAACGCATAACGTATAACGCATAACGCATAACGCATACCGTATAACGCATAATGCATAACGCATAAAGCATAACGCATAACGCATAACGCATAACGCATAACGCATAACGCATAACGCATAACGCATAACGCATAACGCATACCGCATAACGCATAACGCACAACGCATAACGCATAACGCATAAACGCATAACGCATAACGCATACGCATAACGCATAACGCATAACGCATAAAGCAAAACGCATAACGCAAACGTATAACGCATAACGCATAACGCATAACGCATAACGCATAACGCATAACGCATAACGCATAACGCATAACGCATAACGGATCACGCATAACGCATAACATATAACGCATAACGCATAACGCATAACGCATAACGCATAACGCATAACGCATAAGCATAACGCATAACGCATAACGCATAAACGCAAACGTATAACGCACAACGCATAACGCATAACGCATATCTCATAACGCATAACGTATAACGCATAACGCATAACGCATAACGCATAACGCATAACGCATAACGCATAACGCATAACGCACAACGCATAACCATAACGCATAACGCATAACCCATAACGCATAACGCACAACGCATAACGTATAACGCATAACGCATAACGCATACCGTATAACGCATAATGCATAACGCATAAAGCATAACGCATAACGCATAACGCATAACGCATAACGCATAACGCATAACGCATAACGCATAACGCATAACGCATAACGCATAACGCATACACGCATAACGCATAACGCATAACGCATAACGCATAACGCATAACGCATAACGCATAACGCATAACGCATAACGCATAACGCATAAAGCAAAACGCATAACGCAAACGTATAACGCACAAGCATAACGCATAACGCATAACGCATAACGCATAACGCATAACGCATAACGCATAACGTATAACGCATAACGCATAACGCATAACGCATAACGCATAATGCATAACGCATAACGCATAACCATAACGCATAACGCATAACCCATAACGCATAACGCATAACGCATAACGTATAACGCATAACGCATACCGTATAACGCATAATGCATAACGCATAACGCATAACGCATAACGCATAACGCATAACGTATAACGCATAACGCATACCGTATAACGCATAACGCATAACGAACACCGGAAAACCCATAACGCCTAACGCATAACGGATCACGAATAACGCATAATGCATAACGCATAAAGCATAACGCATAACGCATAACGCATAACGCATAACGCATAACGCATAACGCATAACGCATAACGCATAACGCATAACGCATAACGCATAACGCATAACGCATAACGCAAACGTATAACGCACAACGCATAACGCATAACGCATAACGCATAACGCATAACGCATAACGCATAACGCATACCGTATAACGCATAACGCATAACGCATAACGCATAACGCATAACGCATAACGCATAACGCATAACGCAGAACGCATAACGCATAACGCATAACGCATAACGCATAACGCATAACGCATAACGCATAACGCATAACACATAACGCATAACGCATAACGCATAACGCATAACGCATAACGCATAACGCATAACGTGTAACTCATAACGCATAACGCATAAAGCATAACGCATAACGCATAACGCATAACGCATAACGCATATCGCATAACGCATAATACTTAACGTATAACGCACAACGCATAACGCATAACGCATAACGCATAACGCACAACGCATAACGCATAACGCATAACGCATAACGCATAACGCATAACGCATAACGCATATCGCATACCGTATAACGCATAACGCATAACGCATAACGCAAACGTATAACGCACAACGCATAACGCATAACGCATAACGCATAACATATAACGCATAACGCATAACGCATAACGCATAACGCATATCGCATAACGCATAACCCATAACGTATAACGCATAACGCACACCGTATAACGCATAACGCATAACGCATAACGCATAACGCAAACGTATAACGCACAACGCATAACGCATAACGCATAACGCATAACATATAACGCATAACACATAACGCATAACGCATAACGCATAACTCATAACGCATAACGCATAACGCAAACTTATAGCGCACAACGCATAGCGCATAACGCATAACGCATAACGCATAACGCATAACGCATAACGCATAACGCATAACGCATAACGCATAACGCATAACGCATAACGCATAACGCATAACGCATAACGGATCACGCATAACGCATAACATATAACGCATAACGCATAACGCATAACGCATAACGCATAACGCATAAAGCATAACGCATAACGCATAACGCATAACGCAAACGTATAACGCACAACGCATAACGCATAACGCATAACTCATAACGCATAACGTATAACGCATAACGCATAACGCATAACGCATAACGCATAACGCATAACGCATAACGCATAACGCATAACGCACAACGCATAACCATAACGCATAACGCATAACCCATAACGCATAACGCACAACGCATAACGTATAACGCATAACGCATAACGCATACCGTATAACGCATAATGCATAACGCATAAAGCATAACGCATAACGCATAACGCATAACGCATAACGCATAACGCATAACGCATAACGCATAACGCATAACGCATAACGCATAACGCATAACGCATAACGCACAACGCATAACGCATAACGCATAACGCATAACGCATAACGCATAACGCATAACGCATAACGCATAACGCATAACGCATAACGCATAACGCATAAAGCAAAACGCATAACGCAAACGTATAACGCACAACGCATAACGCATAACGCATAACGCATAACGCATAACGCATAACGCATAACGTATAACGCATAACGCATAACGCATAACGCATAACGCATAACGCATAACGCATAACGCATAACGCATAACCATAACGCATAACGCATAACCCATAACGCATAACGCATAACGCATAACGTATAACGCATAACGCATACCGTATAACGCATAATGCATAACGCATAACGCAAAACGCATAACGTTAACGCATAACCCATAACGCATAAGGCTTGATGCATGACGCATATCGCATATCGCATAACGCATAAGGCTTGATGCATGACGCATATCGCATAACGCATAATGCATAACGCATAATACATAACGTATAACGCATTATGCATAACGCATAACGCATAACGCATAACGCATAACGCATAACGCATATCGCATAACACATACGCATAACGCATAAGGCATAACGCATTACGCATAAGTTTTAACTCATAACTCATAACGAATAATGCATAACGCAAAATGAATAACGCATAAAGCATAACGCATAACCCATAACCCTTAACGCATAACGCATAACGCATAATGCACAACGCTTAACGAATACCGCAAATCGCATAACGCCTAACGCATAACGGATCACGCATGACGCATAAAGCATAACGCATAACGCATAACGCATATCGCCTAACGCATAAATCATAACCCATAACGCACAACGCATAACGCATAATGCACAACGCATAACGAATACCGCAAAACGCATAACGCATAACGCATAACGCATAACGCATAACTCATAACGCATAACGCATAACGCATAACGCATAACGCATAACCCATAACGCATAACGCATAACGCATAACGCAAACGTATAACGCACAACGCATAACGCATAACGCATAACATATAACGCATAACGCATAACGCATAACGCATAACGCATAACTCATAACGCATAACGCATAACGCAAACTTATAGCGCACAACGCATAGCGCATAACGCATAACGCATAACGCATAACGCATAACGCATAACGCATAACGCATAACGCATAACGCATAACGCATAACGCATAACGGATCACGCATAACGCATAACATATAACGCATAACGCATAACGCATAACGCATAACGCATAAAGCATAACGCATAACGCATAACGCATAACGCAAACGTATAACGCACAACGCATAACGCATAACGCATATCTCATAACGCATAACGTATAACGCATAACGCATAACGCATAACGCATAACGCATAACGCATAACGCATAACGCATAACGCACAACGCATAACCATAACGCATAACGCATAACCCATAACGCATAACGCACAACGCATAACGTATAACGCATAACGCATAACGCATACCGTATAACGCATAATGCATAACGCATAAAGCATAACGCATAACGCATAACGCATAACGCATAACGCATAACGCATAACGCATAACGCATAACGCATAACGCATAACGCATACCGCATAACGCATAACGCACAACGCATAACGCATAACGCATAACGCATAACGCATAACGCATAACGCATAACGCATAACGCATAACGCATAACGCATAACGCATAACGCATAACGCATAACGCAAAACGCATAACGTTAACGCATAACCCATAACGCATAAGGCTTGATGCATGACGCATATCGCATATCGCATAACGCATAAGGCTTGATGCATGACGCATATCGCATAACGCATAATGCATAACGCATAATACATAACGTATAACGCATTATGCATAACGCATAACGCATAACGCATAACGCATAACGCATAACGCATATCGCATAACACATACGCATAACGCATAAGGCATAACGCATTACGCATAACTTTTAACTCATAACTCATAACGAATAATGCATAACGCAAAATGAATAACGCATAAAGCATAACGCATAACCCATAACCCTTAACGCATAACGCATAACGCATAATGCACAACGCTTAACGAATACCGCAAATCGCATAACGCCTAACGCATATCGGATCACGCATGACGCATAAAGCATAACGCATAACGCATAACGCATATCGCCTAACGCATAAATCATAACCCATAACGCACAACGCATAACGCATAATGCACAACGCATAACGAATACCGCAAAACGCATAACGCATAACGCATAACGCATAACGCATAACTCATAACGCATAACGCATAACGCATAACGCATAACGCATAACCCATAACGCATAACGCATAACGCATAACGCAAACGTATAACGCACAACGCATAACGCATAACGCATAACGCATAACATATAACGCATAACGCATAACGCATAACGCATAACGCATAACTCATAACGCATAACGCATAACGCATAAAGCATAACGCATAACGCATAACGCATAACGCAAACGTATAACGCACAACGCATAACGCATAACGCATATCTCATAACGCATAACGTATAACGCATAACGCATAACGCATAAGCAATACGCATTACGCATAACGCACAACGCATAACCATAACGCATAACGCATAACCCATAACGCATAACGCACAACGCATAACGTATAACGCATAACGCATAACGCATACCGTATAACGCATAATGCATAACGCATAAGCATAACGCATAACGCATAACGCATAACGCATAACGCATAACGCATAACGCATAACGCATAACGCATAACGCATACCGCATAACGCATAACGCACAACGCATAACGCATAACGTATAACGCATAACGCATACCGTATAACGCATAACGCATAACGCATAACGCATAACGCATACCGTATAACGCATAACGCATAACGCATAACGCATAACGCATAACGCATAACGCATAACGCATAACGCATAACGCATAACGCATAACGCATAATGTATAACGCATAACGCATAACGCATAACGCATAACTCCTAACGTATAACGTATAACGTATAACGCATAACGCATAACGCATAACGCATAAAGCATCTCGCATAATGCATAACGCATAACGCATAACGCATATCTCATAACGCATAACGTATAACGCATAACGCATAACGCATAACGCATAACGCATAACGCATAACGCATAACGCATAACGCACAACGCATAACCATAACGCATAACGCATAACCCATAACGCATAACGCACAACGCATAACGTATAACGCATAACGCATAACGCATACCGTATAACGCATAATGCATAACGCATAAAGCATAACGCATAACGCATAACGCATAACGCATAACGCATAACGCATAACGCATAACGCATAACGCATAACGCATAACGCATACCGCATAACGCATAACGCACAACGCATAACGCATAACGCATAACGCATAACGCATAACGCATAACGCATAACGCATAACGCATAACGCATAAAGCAAAACGCATAACGCAAACGTATAACGCACAACGCATAACGCATAACGCATAACGCATAACGCATAACGCATAACGCATAACGCATAACGTATAACGCATAACGCATAACGCATAACGCATAACGCATAATGCATAACGCATAACGCATAACCATAACGCATAACGCATAACCCATAACGCATAACGCATAACGCATAACGTATAACGCATAACGCATACCGTATAACGCATAATGCATAACGCATAACGCATAACGCATAACGCATAACGCATAACGTATAACGCATAACGCATACCGTATAACGCATAACGCATAACGAACACCGGAAAACCCATAACGCCTAACGCATAACGGATCACGAATAACGCATAATGCATAACGCATAAAGCATAACGCATAACGCATAACGCATAACGCATAACGCATAACGCATAACGCATAACGCATAACGCATAACGCATAACGCATAACGCATAACGCATAACGCATAACGCAAACGTATAACGCACAACGCATAACGCATAACGCATAACGCATAACGTATAACGCATAACGCATAACGCATAACGCATAACGCATAACGCATAACGCATAACGCATAACGCACAACGCATAACCATAACGCATAACGCATAACCCATAACGCATAACGCACAACGCATAACGTATAACGCATAACGCATAACGCATACCGTATAACGCATAATGCATAACGCATAAAGCATAACGCATAACGCATAACGCATAACGCATAACGCATAACGCATAACGCATAACGCATAACGCATAACGCATAACGCATACCGCATAACGCATAACGCACAACGCATAACGCATAACGCATAACGCATAACGCATAACGCATAACGCATAACGCATAACGCATAACGCATAAAGCAAAACGCATAACGCAAACGTATAACGCACAACGCATAACGCATAACGCATAACGCATAACGCATAACGCATAACGCATAACGCATAACGTATAACGCATAACGCATAACGCATAACGCATAACGCATAATGCATAACGCATAACGCATAACCATAACGCATAACGCATAACCCATAACGCATAACGCATAACGCATAACGTATAACGCATAACGCATACCGTATAACGCATAATGCATAACGCATAACGCATAACGCATAACGCATAACGCATAACGTATAACGCATAACGCATACCGTATAACGCATAACGCATAACGAACACCGGAAAACCCATAACGCCTAACGCATAACGGATCACGAATAACGCATAATGCATAACGCATAAAGCATAACGCATAACGCATAACGCATAACGCATAACGCATAACGCATAACGCATAACGCATAACGCATAACGCATAACGCATAACGCATAACGCATAACGCAAACGTATAACGCACAACGCATAACGCATAACGCATAACGCATAACGCATAACGCATAACGCATAACGCATACCGTATAACGCATAACGCATAACGCATAACGCATAACGCATAACGCATAACGCATAACGCATAACGCAGAACGCATAACGCATAACGCATAACGCATAACGCATAACGCATAACGCATAACGCATAACGCATAACACATAACGCATAACGCATAACGCATAACGCATAACGCATAACGCATAACGCATAACGTGTAACTCATAACGCATAACGCATAAAGCATAACGCATAACGCATAACGCATAACGCATATCGCATAACGCATAATACTTAACGTATAACGCACAACGCATAACGCATAACGCATAACGCATAACGCACAACGCATAACGCATAACGCATAACGCATAACGCATAACGCATAACGCATAACGCATATCGCATACCGTATAACGCATAACGCATAACGCATAACGCAAACGTATAACGCACAACGCATAACGCATAACGCATAACGCATAACATATAACGCATAACGCATAACGCATAACGCATAACGCATATCGCATAACGCATAACCCATAACGTATAACGCATAACGCACACCGTATAACGCATAACGCATAACGCATAACGCATAACGCAAACGTATAACGCACAACGCATAACGCATAACGCATAACGCATAACATATAACGCATAACGCATAACGCATAACGCATAACGCATAACTCATAACGCATAACGCATAACGCAAACTTATAGCGCACAACGCATAGCGCATAACGCATAACGCATAACGCATAACGCATAACGCATAACGCATAACGCATAACGCATAACGCATAACGCATAACGCATAACGCATAACGCATAACGCATAACGGATCACGCATAACGCATAACATATAACGCATAACGCATAACGCATAACGCATAACGCATAACGCATAACGCATAAAGCATAACGCATAACGCATAACGCATAACGCAAACGTATAACGCACAACGCATAACGCATAACGCATAACTCATAACGCATAACGTATAACGCATAACGCATAACGCATAACGCATAACGCATAACGCATAACGCATAACGCATAACGCACAACGCATAACCATAACGCATAACGCATAACCCATAACGCATAACGCACAACGCATAACGTATAACGCATAACGCATAACGCATACCGTATAACGCATAATGCATAACGCATAAAGCATAACGCATAACGCATAACGCATAACGCATAACGCATAACGCATAACGCATAACGCATAACGCATAACGCATAACGCATAACGCATAACGCATAACGCACAACGCATAACGCATAACGCATAACGCATAACGCATAACGCATAACGCATAACGCATAACGCATAACGCATAACGCATAACGCATAACGCATAAAGCAAAACGCATAACGCAAACGTATAACGCACAACGCATAACGCATAACGCATAACGCATAACGCATAACGCATAACGCATAACGTATAACGCATAACGCATAACGCATAACGCATAACGCATAACGCATAACGCATAACGCATAACGCATAACCATAACGCATAACGCATAACCCATAACGCATAACGCATAACGCATAACGTATAACGCATAACGCATACCGTATAACGCATAATGCATAACGCATAACGCAAAACGCATAACGTTAACGCATAACCCATAACGCATAAGGCTTGATGCATGACGCATATCGCATATCGCATAACGCATAAGGCTTGATGCATGACGCATATCGCATAACGCATAATGCATAACGCATAATACATAACGTATAACGCATTATGCATAACGCATAACGCATAACGCATAACGCATAACGCATAACGCATATCGCATAACACATACGCATAACGCATAAGGCATAACGCATTACGCATAAGTTTTAACTCATAACTCATAACGAATAATGCATAACGCAAAATGAATAACGCATAAAGCATAACGCATAACCCATAACCCTTAACGCATAACGCATAACGCATAATGCACAACGCTTAACGAATACCGCAAATCGCATAACGCCTAACGCATAACGGATCACGCATGACGCATAAAGCATAACGCATAACGCATAACGCATATCGCCTAACGCATAACTCATAACCCATAACGCACAACGCATAACGCATAATGCACAACGCATAACGAATACCGCAAAACGCATAACGCATAACGCATAACGCATAACGCATAACTCATAACGCATAACGCATAACGCATAACGCATAACGCATAACCCATAACGCATAACGCATAACGCAAACGTATAACGCACAACGCATAACGCATAACGCATAACATATAACGCATAACGCATAACGCATAACGCATAACGCATAACTCATAACGCATAACGCATAACGCAAACTTATAGCGCACAACGCATAGCGCATAACGCATAACGCATAACGCATAACGCATAACGCATAACGCATAACGCATAACGCATAACGCATAACGCATAACGCATAACGGATCACGCATAACGCATAACATATAACGCATAACGCATAACGCATAACGCATAACGCATAACGCATAACGCATAAAGCATAACGCATAACGCATAACGCATAACGCAAACGTATAACGCACAACGCATAACGCATAACGCATATCTCATAACGCATAACGTATAACGCATAACGCATAACGCATAACGCATAACGCATAACGCATAACGCATAACGCATAACGCACAACGCATAACCATAACGCATAACGCATAACCCATAACGCATAACGCACAACGCATAACGTATAACGCATAACGCATAACGCATACCGTATAACGCATAATGCATAACGCATAAAGCATAACGCATAACGCATAACGCATAACGCATAACGCATAACGCATAACGCATAACGCATACCGCATAACGCATAACGCACAACGCATAACGCATAACGCATAACGCATAACGCATAACGCATAACGCATAACGCATAACGCATAACGCATAACGCATAAAGCAAAACGCATAACGCAAACGTATAACGCACAACGCATAACGCATAACGCATAACGCATAACGCATAACGCATAACGCATAACGTATAACGCATAACGCATAACGCATAACGCATAACGCATAATGCATAACGCATAACGCATAACCATAACGCATAACGCATAACCCATAACGCATAACGCATAACGCATAACGTATAACGCATAACGCATACCGTATAACGCATAATGCATAACGCATAACGCATAACGCATAACGCATAACGCATAACGTATAACGCATAACGCATACCGTATAACGCATAACGCATAACGAACACCGGAAAACCCATAACGCCTAACGCATAACGGATCACGAATAACGCATAATGCATAACGCATAAAGCATAACGCATAACGCATAACGCATAACGCATAACGCATAACGCATAACTCATAACGCATAACGCATAACGCATAACGCATAACGCATAACGCATAACGCATAACGCATATCGCCTAACGCATAAATCATAACCCATAACGCACAACGCATAACGCATAATGCACAACGCATAACGAATACCGCAAAACGCATAACGCATAACGCATAACGCATAACGCATAACTCATAACGCATAACGCATAACGCATAACGCATAACGCATAACGCATAACGCATAACGCATAACGCATAACGCAAACGTATAACGCACAACGCATAACGCATAACGCATAACGCATAACATATAACGCATAACGCATAACGCATAACGCATAACGCATAACTCATAACGCATAACGCATAACGCAAACTTATAGCGCACAACGCATAGCGCATAACGCATAACGCATAACGCATAACGCATAACGCATAACACATAACGCATAAAGCATAACGCATAACGCATAACGCATAACGCATAACGTGTAACGCATAACGCATAACGCATAACGCATAACGCATAACGCATAACGCATAACACATAAAGCATAACGCATAACGCATAACGCATAACGCATAACGCATAACGCATAACGCATAACGCATAACGCAAAACGCATAACGTTAACGCATAACCCATAACGCATAAGGCTTGATGCATGACGCATATCGCATATCGCATAACGCATAAGGCTTGATGCATGACGCATATCGCATAACGCATAATGCATAACGCATAATACATAACGTATAACGCATTATGCATAACGCATAACGCATAACGCATAACGCATAACGCATAACGCATATCGCATAACACATACGCATAACGCATAAGGCATAACGCATTACGCATAACTTTTAACTCATAACTCATAACGAATAATGCATAACGCAAAATGAATAACGCATAAAGCATAACGCATAACCCATAACCCTTAACGCATAACGCATAACGCATAATGCACAACGCTTAACGAATACCGCAAATCGCATAACGCCTAACGCATAACGGATCACGCATGACGCATAAAGCATAACGCATAACGCATAACGCATATCGCCTAACGCATAAATCATAACCCATAACGCACAACGCATAACGCATAATGCACAACGCATAACGAATACCGCAAAACGCATAACGCATAACGCATAACGCATAACGCATAACTCATAACGCATAACGCATAACGCATAACGCATAACGCATAACCCATAACGCATAACGCATAACGCATAACGCAAACGTATAACGCACAACGCATAACGCATAACGCATAACGCATAACATATAACGCATAACGCATAACGCATAACGCATAACGCATAACTCATAACGCATAACGCATAACGCAAACTTATAGCGCACAACGCATAGAGCATAACGCATAACGCATAACGCATAACGCATAACGCATAACGCATAACGCATAACGCATAACGCATAACGCATAACGCATAACGCATAACGCATAACGGATCACGCATAACGCATAACATATAACGCATAACGCATAACGCATAACGCATAACGCATAACGCATAACGCATAACGCATAAAGCATAACGCATAACGCATAACGCATAACGCAAACGTATAACGCACAACGCATAACGCGTAACGCATAACTCATAACGCATAACGTATAACGCATAACGCATAACGCATAACGCATAACGCATAGCGCATAACGCATAACGCATAACGCACAACGCATAACCATAACGCATAACGCATAACCCATAACGCATAACGCACAACGCATAACGTATAACGCATAACGCATAACGCATACCGTATAACGCATAATGCATAACGCATAAAGCATAACGCATAACGCATAACGCATAACGCATAACGCATAACGCATAACGCATAACGCATAACGCATAACGCATAACGCATAACGCACAACGCATAACGCATAACGCATAACGCATAACGCATAACGCATAACGCATAACGCATAACGCATAACGCATAAAGCAAAACGCATAACGCAAACGTATAACGCACAACGCATAACGCATAACGCATAACGCATAACGCATAACGCATAACGCATAACGTATAACGCATAACGCATAACGCATAACGCATAACGCATAATGCATAACGCATAACGCATAACCATAACGCATAACGCATAACCCATAACGCATAACGCATAACGCATAACGTATAACGCATAACGCATACCGTATAACGCATAATGCATAACGCATAACGCATAGCGCATAACGCATAACGCATAACGTATAACGCATAACGCATACCGTATAACGCATAACGCATAACGAACACCGGAAAACCCATAACGCCTAACGCATAACGGATCACGAATAACGCATAATGCATAACGCATAAAGCATAACGCATAACGCATAACGCATAAGGCATAACGCATTACGCATAACTTTTAACTCATAACTCATAACGAATAATGCATAACGCAAAATGAATAACGCATAAAGCATAACGCATAACCCATAACCCTTAACGCATAACGCATAACGCATAATGCACAACGCTTAACGAATACCGCAAATCGCATAACGCCTAACGCATAACGGATCACGCATGACGCATAAAGCATAACGCATAACGCATAACGCATAACGCATATCGCCTAACGCATAAATCATAACCCATAACGCACAACGCATAACGCATAATGCAGAACGCATAACGAATACCGCAAAACGCATAACGCATAACGCATAACGCATAACGCATAACTCATAACGCATAACGCATAACGCATAACGCATAACGCCTAACGCATAACGCATAACGCAAACGTATAACGCACAACGCATAACGCATAACGCATAACGCATAACATATAACGCATAACGCATAACGCATAACGCATAACGCATAACGCATAACTCATAACGCATAACGCATAACGCAAACTTATAGCGCACAACGCATAGCGCATAACGCATAACGCATAACGCATAACGCATAACGCATAACGCATAACGCATAACGCATAACGCATAACGCATAACGCATAACGCATAACGCATAACGGATCACGCATAACGCATAACATATAACGCATAACGCATAACGCATAACGCATAACGCATAACGCATAACGCATAAAGCATAACGCATAACGCATAACGCATAACGCAAACGTATAACGCACAACGCATAACGCATAACGCATAACTCATAACGCATAACGTATAACGCATAACGCATAACGCATAACGCATAACGCATAACGCATAACGCATAACGCATAACGCACAACGCATAACCATAACGCATAACGCATAACCCATAACGCATAACGCACAACGCATAACGTATAACGCATAACGCATAACGCATACCGTATAACGCATAATGCATAACGCATAAAGCATAACGCATAACGCATAACGCATAACGCATAACGCATAACGCATAACGCATAACGCATAACGCATAACGCATAACGCACAACGCATAACGCATAACGCATAACGCATAACGCATAACGCATAACGCATAACGCATAACGCATAACGCATAAAGCAAAACGCATAACGCAAACGTATAACGCACAACGCATAACGCATAACGCATAACGCATAACGCATAACGCATAACGCATAACGTATAACGCATAACGCATAACGCATAACGCATAACGCATAACGCATAACGCATATCGCATAACCATAACGCATAACGCATAACCCATAACGCATAACGCATAACGCATAACGTATAACGCATAACGCATACCGTATAACGCATAACGCATAACGCATAACGCATAACGCATAACGCATAACGCATAATGCATAACGCATAACGCATACCGTATAACGCATAACGCATAACGAACACCGGAAAACCCATAACGCCTAACGCATAACGGATCACGAATAACGCATAATGCATAACGCATAAAGCATAACGCATAACGCATAACGCATAACGCATAACGCATAACGCATAACGCATAACGCATAACGCATAACGCATAACGCATAACGCATAACGCATAACGCATAACGCATAACGCAAAACGCATAACGCATAACGCATAACGCATAACGCATAACGCATATCGCATAACGCATAACGCATAACGCATAACGCATAACGCATAACGCATAACGCATAACGCATAACGCAAAACGCATAACGTTAACGCATAACCCATAACGCATAAGGCTTGATGCATGACGCATATCGCATATCGCATAACGCATAAGGCTTGATGCATGACGCATATCGCATAACGCATAAGGCATAACGCATAATACATAACGTATAACGCATTATGCATAACGCATAACGCATAACGCATAACGCATAACGCATAACGCATATCGCATAACACATACGCATAACGCATAAGGCATAACGCATTACGCATAACTTTTAACTCATAACTCATAACGAATAATGCATAACGCAAAATGAATAACGCATAAAGCATAACGCATAACCCATAACCCTTAACGCATAACGCATAACGCATAATGCACAACGCTTAACGAATACCGCAAATAGCATAACGCCTAACGCATAACGGATCACGCATGACGCATAAAGCATAACGCATAACGCATAACGCATAACGCATAACGCATAACGCATATCGCCTAACGCATAAATCATAACCCATAACGCACAACGCATAACGCATAATGCACAACGCATAACGAATACCGCAAAACGCATAACGCATAACGCATAACGCATAACTCATAAAGCAAAACGCATAACGCAAACGTATAACGCACAACGCATAACGCATAACGCATAACGCATAACGCATAACGCATAACGTATAACGCATAACGCATAACGCATAACGCATAACGCATAACGCATAACGCATAACGCATAACCATAACGCATAACGCATAACCCATAACGCATAACGCATAACGCATAACGTATAACGCATAACGCATACCGTATAACGCATAATGCATAACGCATAACGCATAACGCATAACGCATAACGCAAAACGCATAACGTTAACGCATAACGCATAACGCATAACGCATAACGCATAACGCATAACGCATAACGCATAACGCATAACGCATAACGCATAACGCATAACGCATAAAGCATTACGCATAACGCATAACGCATAACGCATAACGCATAACGCATAACGCATAACGCATAACGCATAACGCATAACGCATAACGCATAACGCATAACGCAAAACGCATAACGTTAACGCATAACCCATAACGCATAAGGCTTGATGCATGACGCATATCGCATATCGCATAACGCATAAGGCTTGATGCATGACGCATATCGCATAACGCATAAGGCATAACGCATAATACATAACGCATAACGCATAACGCATAACGCATAACGTATAACGCATAACGCATAACGCATAACGCATAACGCATAACGCATAACGCATAACGCATAACCATAACGCATAACGCATAACCCATAACGCATAACGCATAACGCATAACGTATAACGCATAACGCATACCGTATAACGCATAATGCATAACGCATAACGCATAACGCATAACGCATAACGCATAACGTATAACGCATAACGCATACCGTATAACGCATAACGCATAACGAACACCGGAAAACCCATAACGCCTAACGCATAACGGATCACGAATAACGCATAATGCATAACGCATAAAGCATAACGCATAACGCATAACGCATAACGCATAACGCATAACGCATAACGCATAACGCATAACGCATAACGCATAACGCATAACGCATAACGCATAACGCATAACGCATAACGCATAACGCATAACGCATAACGCATAACGCATAACGCATAATACATAACGTATAACGCATTATGCATAACGCATAACGCATAACGCATAACGCATAACGCATAACGCATAACGCATATCGCATAACACATACGCATAACGCATAAGGCATAACGCATTACGCATAACTTTTAACTCATAACGAATAATGCATAACGCAAAATGAATAACGCATAAAGCATAACGCATAACCCATAACCCTTAACGCATAACGCATAACGCATAATGCACCACGCTTAACGAATACCGCAAATCGCATAACGCCTAACGCATAACGGATCACGCATGACGCATAAAGCATAACGCATAACGCATAACGCATATCGCCTAACGCATAAATCATAACCCATAACGCACAACGCATAACGCATAATGCACAACGCATAACGAATACCGCAAAACGCATAACGCATAACGCATAACGCATAACGCATAACTCATAACGCATAACGCATAACGCATAACGCATAACGCATAACCCATAACGCATAACGCATAACGCATAACGCAAACGTATAACGCACAACGCATAACGCATAACGCATAACGCATAACATATAACGCATAACGCATAACGCATAACGCATAACGCATAACTCATAACGCATAACGCATAACGCAAACTTATAGCGCACAACGCATAGAGCATAACGCATAACGCATAACGCATAACGCATAACGCATAACGCATAACGCATAACGCATAACGCATAACGCATAACGCATAACGCATAACGCATAACGGATCACGCATAACGCATAACATATAACGCATAACGCATAACGCATAACGCATAACGCATAACGCATAACGCATAAAGCATAACGCATAACGCATAACGCATAACGCAAACGTATAACGCACAACGCATAACGCATAACGCATAACTCATAACGCATAACGTATAACGCATAACGCATAACGCATAACGCATAACGCATAGCGCATAACGCATAACGCATAACGCACAACGCATAACCATAACGCATAACGCATAACCCATAACGCATAACGCACAACGCATAACGTATAACGCATAACGCATAACGCATACCGTATAACGCATAATGCATAACGCATAAAGCATAACGCATAACGCATAACGCATAACGCATAACGCATAACGCATAACGCATAACGCATAACGCATAACGCATAACGCATAACGCACAACGCATAACGCATAACGCATAACGCATAACGCATAACGCATAACGCATAACGCATAACGCATAACGCATAAAGCAAAACGCATAACGCAAACGTATAACGCACAACGCATAACGCATAACGCATAACGCATAACGCATAACGCATAACGCATAACGCATAACGCATAACGCATAACGCATAACGCATAACGCATAATGCATAACGCATAACGCATAACCATAACGCATAACGCATAACCCATAACGCATAACGCATAACGCATAACGTATAACGCATAACGCATACCGTATAACGCATAATGCATAACGCATAACGCATAGCGCATAACGCATAACGCATAACGTATAACGCATAACGCATACCGTATAACGCATAACGCATAACGAACACCGGAAAACCCATAACGCCTAACGCATAACGGATCACGAATAACGCATAATGCATAACGCATAAAGCATAACGCATAACGCATAACGCATAAGGCATAACGCATTACGCATAACTTTTAACTCATAACTCATAACGAATAATGCATAACGCAAAATGAATAACGCATAAAGCATAACGCATAACCCATAACCCTTAACGCATAACGCATAACGCATAATGCACAACGCTTAACGAATACCGCAAATCGCATAACGCCTAACGCATAACGGATCACGCATGACGCATAAAGCATAACGCATAACGCATAACGCATATCGCCTAACGCATAAATCATAACCCATAACGCACAACGCATAACGCATAATGCAGAACGCATAACGAATACCGCAAAACGCATAACGCATAACGCATAACGCATAACGCATAACTCATAACGCATAACGCATAACGCATAACGCATAACGCCTAACGCATAACGCATAACGCAAACGTATAACGCACAACGCATAACGCATAACGCATAACGCATAACATATAACGCATAACGCATAACGCATAACGCATAACGCATAACGCATAACTCATAACGCATAACGCATAACGCAAACTTATAGCGCACAACGCATAGCGCATAACGCATAACGCATAACGCATAACGCATAACGCATAACGCATAACGCATAACGCATAACGCATAACGCATAACGCATAACGCATAACGGATCACGCATAACGCATAACATATAACGCATAACGCATAACGCATAACGCATAACGCATAACGCATAACGCATAAAGCATAACGCATAACGCATAACGCATAACGCAAACGTATAACGCACAACGCATAACGCATAACGCATAACTCATAACGCATAACGTATAACGCATAACGCATAACGCATAACGCATAACGCATAACGCATAACGCATAACGCATAACGCACAACGCATAACCATAACGCATAACGCATAACCCATAACGCATAACGCACAACGCATAACGTATAACGCATAACGCATAACGCATACCGTATAACGCATAATGCATAACGCATAAAGCATAACGCATAACGCATAACGCATAACGCATAACGCATAACGCATAACGCATAACGCATAACGCATAACGCACAACGCATAACGCATAACGCATAACGCATAACGCATAACGCATAACGCATAACGCATAACGCATAACGCATAAAGCAAAACGCATAACGCAAACGTATAACGCACAACGCATAACGCATAACGCATAACGCATAACGCATAACGCATAACGCATAACGTATAACGCATAACGCATAACGCATAACGCATAACGCATAACGCATAACGCATATCGCATAACCATAACGCATAACGCATAACCCATAACGCATAACGCATAACGCATAACGTATAACGCATAACGCATACCGTATAACGCATAATGCATAACGCATAACGCATAACGCATAACGCATAACGCATAACGTATAACGCATAACGCATACCGTATAACGCATAACGCATAACGAACACCGGAAAACCCATAACGCCTAACGCATAACGGATCACGAATAACGCATAATGCATAACGCATAAAGCATAACGCATAACGCATAACGCATAACGCATAACGCATAACGCATAACGCATAACGCATAACGCATAACGCATAACGCATAACGCATAACGCATAACGCATAACGCATAACGCATAACGCAAAACGCATAACGCATAACGCATAACGCATAACGCATAACGCATATCGCATAACGCATAACGCATAACGCATAACGCATAACGCATAACGCATAACGCATAACGCATAACGCAAAACGCATAACGTTAACGCATAACCCATAACGCATAAGGCTTGATGCATGACGCATATCGCATATCGCATAACGCATAAGGCTTGGTGCATGACGCATATCGCATAACGCATAAGGCATAACGCATAATACATAACGTATAACGCATTATGCATAACGCATAACGCATAACGCATAACGCATAACGCATAACGCATATCGCATAACACATACGCATAACGCATAAGGCATAACGCATTACGCATAACTTTTAACTCATAACTCATAACGAATAATGCATAACGCAAAATGAATAACGCATAAAGCATAACGCATAACCCATAACCCTTAACGCATAACGCATAACGCATAATGCACAACGCTTAACGAATACCGCAAATCGCATAACGCCTAACGCATAACGGATCACGCATGACGCATAAAGCATAACGCATAACGCATAACGCATAACGCATAACGCATAACGCATATCGCCTAACGCATAAATCATAACCCATAACGCACAACGCATAACGCATAATGCACAACGCATAACGAATACCGCAAAACGCATAACGCATAACGCATAACGCATAACTCATAAAGCAAAACGCATAACGCAAACGTATAACGCACAACGCATAACGCATAACGCATAACGCATAACGCATAACGCATAACGTATAACGCATAACGCATAACGCATAACGCATAACGCATAACGCATAACGCATAACGCATAACCATAACGCATAACGCATAACCCATAACGCATAACGCATAACGCATAACGTATAACGCATAACGCATACCGTATAACGCATAATGCATAACGCATAACGCATAACGCATAACGCATAACGCAAAACGCATAACGTTAACGCATAACGCATAACGCATAACGCATAACGCATAACGCATAACGCATAACGCATAACGCATAACGCATAACGCATAACGCATAACGCATAAAGCATTACGCATAACGCATAACGCATAACGCATAACGCATAACGCATAACGCATAACGCATAACGCATAACGCATAACGCATAACGCATAACGCAAAACGCATAACGTTAACGCATAACCCATAACGCATAAGGCTTGATGCATGACGCATATCGCATATCGCATAACGCATAAGGCTTGATGCATGACGCATATCGCATAACGCATAAGGCATAACGCATAATACATAACGCATAACGCATAACGCATAACGCATAACGTATAACGCATAACGCATAACGCATAACGCATAACGCATAACGCATAACGCATAACGCATAACCATAACGCATAACGCATAACCCATAACGCATAACGCATAACGCATAACGTATAACGCATAACGCATACCGTATAACGCATAATGCATAACGCATAACGCATAACGCATAACGCATAACGCATAACGTATAACGCATAACGCATACCGTATAACGCATAACGCATAACGAACACCGGAAAACCCATAACGCCTAACGCATAACGGATCACGAATAACGCATAATGCATAACGCATAAAGCATAACGCATAACGCATAACGCATAACGCATAACGCATAACGCATAACGCATAACGCATAACGCATAACGCATAACGCATAACGCATAACGCATAACGCATAACGCATAACGCATAACGCATAACGCATAACGCATAACGCATAACGCATAATACATAACGTATAACGCATTATGCATAACGCATAACGCATAACGCATAACGCATAACGCATAACGCATAACGCATATCGCATAACACATACGCATAACGCATAAGGCATAACGCATTACGCATAACTTTTAACTCATAACGAATAATGCATAACGCAAAATGAATAACGCATAAAGCATAACGCATAACCCATAACCCTTAACGCATAACGCATAACGCATAATGCACCACGCTTAACGAATACCGCAAATCGCATAACGCCTAACGCATAACGGATCACGCATGACGCATAAAGCATAACGCATAACGCATAACGCATAACGCATAACGCATATCGCCTAACGCATAAATCATAACCCATAACGCACAACGCATAACGCATAATGCACAACACATAACGAATACCGCAAAACGCATAACGCATAACGCATAACGCATAACGCATAACTCATAAAGCAAAACGCATAACGCAAACGTATAACGCACAACGCATAACGCATAACGCATAACGCATAACGCATAACGCATAACGTATAACGCATAACGCATAACGCATAACGCATAACGCATAACGCATAACGCATAACCATAACGCATAACGCATAACCCATAACGCATAACGCATAACGCATAACGTATAACGCATAACGCATACCGTATAACGCATAATGCATAACGCATAACGCATAACGCATAACGCATAACGCATAACGTATAACGCATAACGCATACCGTATAACGCATAACGCATAACGAACACCGGAAAACCCATAACGCCTAACGCATAACGGATCACGAATAACGCATAATGCATAACGCATAAAGCATAACGCATAACGCATAACGCATAACGCATAACGCATAACGCATAACGCATAACGCATAACGCATAACGCATAACGCATAACGCATAACGCATAACGCATAACGCATAACGCATAACGCATAACGCATAACGCATAACGCATAACGCATAACGCATAACGCATAACGCATAACGCATAACGCATAACGCAAAACGCATAACGTTAACGCATAACCCATAACGCATAAGGCTTGATGCATGACGCATATCGCATATCGCATAACGCATAAGGCTTGATGCATGACGCATATCGCATAACGCATAAGGCATAACGCATAATACATAACGTATAACGCATTATGCATAACGCATAACGCATAACGCATAACGCATAACGCATAACGCATATCGCATAACACATACGCATAACGCATAAGGCATAACGCATTACGCATAACTTTTAACTCATAACTCATAACGAATAATGCATAACGCAAAATGAATAACGCATAAAGCATAACGCATAACCCATAACCCTTAACGCATAACGCATAACGCATAATGCACAACGCTTAACGAATACCGCAAATCGCATAACGCCTAACGCATAACGGATCACGCATGACGCATAAAGCATAACGCATAACGCATAACGCATAACGCATAACGCATAACGCATATCGCCTAACGCATAAATCATAACCCATAACGCACAACGCATAACGCATAATGCACAACGCATAACGAATACCGCAAAACGCATAACGCATAACGCATAACGCATAACGCATAACTCATAACGCATAACGCATAACGCATAACGCATAACGCATAACGCATAACGCATAACACATAACGCATAACGCATAACGCATAACGCATAACGCATAACGCATAACGCATAACGCATAACGTGTAACTCATAACGCATAACGCATAATGCATAACGCATAACGCATAACGCATAACGCATATCGCATAACGCATAATACATAACGTATAACGCATAACGCATACCGTATAACGCATAACGCATAACGCATAACGCATAACGCATAACATATAACGCATAACGCATAACGCATAACGCATAACGCATAACGCATAACGCATAACGCATAACGCATAACGCATAACGCATAACGCACAACGCATAACGCATAACGCATAACGCATAACATATAACGCATAACGCATAACACATAACGCATAACGCATAACGCATAACGCATATCGCACAACGCATAACGCATAACGTATAACGCATAACGCATACCGTATAACGCATAACGCATAACGCATAACGCAAACGTATAAGGCACAACGCATAACGCATAACGCATAATATATAACGCATAACGCATAACGCATAACGCACAACGCATAACGCATAACGCATAACGCATAACATATAACGCATAACGCATAACGCATAACGCATAACGCATAACGCATAACGCATAACGCATAACGCATATCGCACAACGCATAACGCATAACGTATAACGCATAACGCATACCGTGTAACGCATAACGCATAACGCATAACGCATAACGCATAACACATAAAGCATAACGCATAACGCATAACGCATAACGCATAACGCATAACGCATAACGCATAACGCATAACGCATAACGCATAACGCATAACGGATCACGCATGACGCATAAAGCATAACGCATAACGCATAACGCATAACGCATAACGCATATCGCCTAACGCATAAATCATAACCCATAACGCACAACGCATAACGCATAATGCACAACACATAACGAATACCGCAAAACGCATAACGCATAACGCATAACGCATAACGCATAACTCATAAAGCAAAACGCATAACGCAAACGTATAACGCACAACGCATAACGCATAACGCATAACGCATAACGCATAACGCATAACGTATAACGCATAACGCATAACGCATAACGCATAACGCATAACGCATAACGCATAACCATAACGCATAACGCATAACCCATAACGCATAACGCATAACGCATAACGTATAACGCATAACGCATACCGTATAACGCATAATGCATAACGCATAACGCATAACGCATAACGCATAACGCATAACGTATAACGCATAACGCATACCGTATAACGCATAACGCATAACGAACACCGGAAAACCCATAACGCCTAACGCATAACGGATCACGAATAACGCATAATGCATAACGCATAAAGCATAACGCATAACGCATAACGCATAACGCATAACGCATAACGCATAACGCATAACGCATAACGCATAACGCATAACGCATAACGCATAACGCATAACGCATAACGCATAACGCATAACGCATAACGCATAACGCATAACGCATAACGCATAACGCATAACGCATAACGCAAAACGCATAACGTTAACGCATAACCCATAACGCATAAGGCTTGATGCATGACGCATATCGCATATCGCATAACGCATAAGGCTTGATGCATGACGCATATCGCATAACGCATAAGGCATAACGCATAATACATAACGTATAACGCATTATGCATAACGCATAACGCATAACGCATAACGCATAACGCATAACGCATATCGCATAACACATACGCATAACGCATAAGGCATAACGCATTACGCATAACTTTTAACTCATAACTCATAACGAATAATGCATAACGCAAAATGAATAACGCATAAAGCATAACGCATAACCCATAACCCTTAACGCATAACGCATAACGCATAATGCACAACGCTTACCGTATAACGCATAACGCCTAACGCATAACGGATCACGCATGACGCATAAAGCATAACGCATAACGCATAACGCATAACGCATAACGCATAACGCATATCGCCTAACGCATAAATCATAACCCATAACGCACAACGCATAACGCATAATGCACAACGCATAACGAATACCGCAAAACGCATAACGCATAACGCATAACGCACAACGCATAACTCATAACGCATAACGCATAACGCATAACGCATAACGCATAACGCATAACGCATAACACATAACGCATAACGCATAACGCATAACGCATAACGCATAACGCATAACGCATAACGCATAACGCATAACGTGTAACTCATAACGCATAACGCATAATGCATAACGCATAACGCATAACGCATAACGCATATCGCATAACGCATAATACATAACGTATAACGCATAACGCATACCGTATAACGCATAACGCATAACGCATAACGCATAACGCATAACATATAACGCATAACGCATAACGCATAACGCATAACGCATAACGCATAACGCATAACGCATAACGCATAACGCATAACGCATAACGCACAACGCATAACGCATAACGCATAACGCATAACATATAACGCATAACGCATAACACATAACGCATAACGCATAACGCATAACGCATATCGCACAACGCATAACGCATAACGTATAACGCATAACGCATACCGTATAACGCATAACGCATAACGCATAACGCAAACGTATAAGGCACAACGCATAACGCATAACGCATAATATATAACGCATAACGCATAACGCATAACGCACAACGCATAACGCATAACGCATAACGCATAACATATAACGCATAACGCATAACGCATAACGCATAACGCATAACGCATAACGCATAACGCATAACGCATATCGCACAACGCATAACGCATAACGTATAACGCATAACGCATACCGTGTAACGCATAACGCATAACGCATAACGCATAACGCATAACACATAAAGCATAACGCATAACGCATAACGCATAACGCATAACGCATAACGCATAACGCATAACGCATAACGCATAACGCATAACGCATAACGCATAACGCATAACGCATAACGCATAACGCATAACGCATAAAGCATAACGCATAACGCATAACGCAAACGTATAACGCACAACGCATAACGCATACCGTATAACGCATAATGCATAACGCATAACGCATAACGCATAACGCATAACGCATAACGTGTAACTCATAACGCATAACGCATAATGCATAACGCATAACGCATAACGCATAACGCATATCGCATAACGCATAATACATAACGTATAACGCATAACGCATACCGTATAACGCATAACGCATAACGCATAACGCATAACGCATAACATATAACGCATAACGCATAACGCATAACGCATAACGCATAATGCATAACGCATAAAGCATAACGCATAACGCATAACGCATAACGCATAACGCATAACGCATAACGCATAACGCATAACGCATAACGCATAACGCATAACGCACAACGCATAACGCATAACGCATAACGCATAACGCATAACGCATAACGCATAACGCATAACGCATAACGCATAAAGCAAAACGCATAACGCAAACGTATAACGCACAACGCATAACGCATAACGCATAACGCATAACGCATAACGCATAACGCATAACGCATAACGCATAACGCATATCGCCTAACGCATAAATCATAACCCATAACGCACAACGCATAACGCATAATGCACAACGCATAACGAATACCGCAAAACGCATAACGCATAACGCATAACGCATAACGCATAACTCATAACGCATAACGCATAACGCATAACGCATAACGCATAACGCATAACGCATAACGCATAACGCATAACGTGTAACTCATAACGCATAACGCATAATGCATAACGCATAACGCATAACGCATAACGCATATCGCATAACGCATAATACATAACGTATAACGCATAACGCATACCGTATAACGCATAACGCATAACGCATAACGCATAACGCATAACATATAACGCATAACGCATAACGCATAACGCATAACGCATAATGCATAACGCATAAAGCATAACGCATAACGCATAACGCATAACGCATAACGCATAACGCATAACGCATAACGCATAACGCATAACGCATAACGCATAACGCACAACGCATAACGCATAACGCATAACGCATAACGCATAACGCATAACGCATAACGCATAACGCATAACGCATAAAGCAAAACGCATAACGCAAACGTATAACGCACAACGCATAACGCATAACGCATAACGCATAACGCATAACGCATAACGCATAACGCATAACGCATAACGCATATCGCCTAACGCATAAATCATAACCCATAACGCACAACGCATAACGCATAATGCACAACGCATAACGAATACCGCAAAACGCATAACGCATAACGCATAACGCATAACGCATAACTCATAACGCATAACGCATAACGCATAACGCATAACGCATAACGCATAACGCATAACACATAACGCATAACGCATAACGCATAACGCATAACGCATAACGCATAACGCAACACGCATAACGCATAACGTGTAACTCATAACGCATAACGCATAATGCATAACGCATAACGCATAACGCATAACGCATATCGCATAACGCATAATACATAACGTATAACGCATAACGCATACCGTATAACGCATAACGCATAACGCATAACGCATAACGCATAACATATAACGCATAACGCATAACGCATAACGCATAACGCATAACGCATAACGCATAACGCATAACGCATAACGCATAACGCATAACGCATAACGCACAACGCATAACGCATAACGCATAACGCATAACATATAACGCGTAACGCATAACACATAACGCATAACGCATAACGCATAACGCATATCGCACAACGCATAACGCATAACGTATAACGCATAACGCATACCGTATAACGCATAACGCATAACGCATAACGCAAACGTATAAGGCACAACGAATAACGCATAACGCATAATATATAACGCATAACGCATAACGCATAACGCACAACGCATAACGCATAACGCATAATGCATAACATATAACGCATAACGCATAACGCATAACGCATAACGCTTAACGCATAACGCATAACGCATAACGCATAACGCATATCGCACAACGCATAACGCATAACGTATAACGCATAACGCATACCGTGTAACGCATAACGCATAACGCATAACGCATAACGCATAACACATAAAGCATAACGCATAACGCATAACGCATAACGCATAACGCATAACGCATAACGCATAACGCATAACGCATAACGCATAACGCATAACGCATAACGCATAACGCATAACGCATAAAGCATAACGCATAACGCATAACGCAAACGTATAACGCACAACGCATAACGCATACCGTATAACGCATAATGCATAACGCATAACGCATAACTCATAACGCATAACGCATAACGCATAACGCATAACGCATAACGCATAACGCATAACGCATAACACATAACGCATAACGCATAACGCATAACGCATAACGCATAACGCATAACGCATAACGTGTAACTCATAACGCATAACGCATAATGCATAACGCATAACGCATAACGCATAACGCATATCGCATAACGCATAATACATAACGTATAACGCATAACGCATACCGTATAACGCATAACGCATAACGCATAACGCATAACGCATAACATATAACGCATAACGCATAACGCATAACGCATAACGCATAATGCATAACGCATAAAGCATAACGCATAACGCATAACGCATAACGCATAACGCATAACGCATAACGCATAACGCATAACGCATAACGCATAACGCATAACGCACAACGCATAACGCATAACGCATAACGCATAACGCATAACGCATAACGCATAACGCATAACGCATAACGCATAACGCATAACGCATAAAGCAAAACGCATAACGCAAACGTATAACGCACAACGCATAACGCATAACGCATAACGCATAACGCATAACGCAGAACGTATAACGCATAACGCATAACGCATAACGCATAACGCATAACGCATAACGCATAACGCATAACCATAACGCATAACGCATAACCCATAACGCATAACGCATAACGCATAACGTATAACGCATAACGCATACCGTATAACGCATAATGCATAACGCATAACGCATAACGCATAACGCATAACGCATAACGTATAACGCATAACGCATACCGTATAACGCATAACGCATAACGAACACCGGAAAACCCATAACGCCTAACGCATAACGGATCACGAATAACGCATAATGCATAACGCATAAAGCATAACACATAACGCATAACGCATAACGCATAACGCATAACGCATAACGCATAACGCATAACGCATAACGCATAACGCATAACGCATAACGCATAACGCATAACGCATAACGCATAACGCATAACGCATAACGCATAACGCATAACGCATAACGCAAAACGCATAACGTTAACGCATAACCCATAACGCATAAGGCTTGATGCATGACGCATATCGCATATCGCATAACGCATAAGGCTTGATGCATGACGCATATCGCATAACGCATAAGGCATAACGCATAATACATAACGTATAACGCATTATGCATAACGCATAACGCATAACGCATAACGCATAACGCATATCGCATAACACATACGCATAACGCATAAGGCATAACGCATTACGCATAACTTTTAACTCATAACGAATAATGCATAACGCAAAATGAATAACGCATAAAGCATAACGCATAACCCATAACCCTTAACGCATAACGCATAACGCATAATGCACAACGCTTAACGAATACCGCAAATCGCATAACGCCTAACGCATAACGGATCACGCATGACGCATAAAGCATAACGCATAACGCATAACGCATAACGCATAACGCATAACGCATATCGCCTAACGCATAAATCATAACCCATAACGCACAACGCATAACGCATAACGCATAACGCATAACGCATAACGCATAACGCATAACGCATAACGCATAACGCACAAC
The DNA here is from genome assembly GCA_916610235.2 of Lasioglossum morio. Taxonomy (NCBI): domain Eukaryota; kingdom Metazoa; phylum Arthropoda; class Insecta; order Hymenoptera; family Halictidae; genus Lasioglossum; species Lasioglossum morio. Next base: position 106,433 of record CAKAJA020000224.1, on the reverse strand, counting down.
GCATAACGCATAACGCATAACGCATAACATATAACGCATAACGCATAACACATAACGCATAACGCATAACGCATAACGCATATCGCACAACGCATAACGCATAACGTATAACGCATAACGCATACCGTATAACGCATAACGCATAACGCATAACGCAAACGTATAAGGCACAACGCATAACGCATAACGCATAATATATAACGCATAACGCATAACGCATAACGCACAACGCATAACGCATAACGCATAACGCATAACGCATAACATATAACGCATAACGCATAACGCATAACGCATAACGCATAACGCATAACGCATAACGCATAACGCATAACGCATAACGCATAACGCATAACGCATATCGCACAACGCATAACGCATAACGTATAACGCATAACGCATACCGTGTAACGCATAACGCATAACGCATAACGCATAACGCATAACACATAAAGCATAACGCATAACGCATAACGCATAACGCATAACGCATAACGCATAACGCATAACGCATAACGCATAACGCATAACGCATAACGCATAACGCATAAAGCATAACGCATAACGCATAACGCAAACGTATAACGCACAACGGATAACGCATACCGTATAACGCATAATGCATAACGCATAACGCATAACGCATAACGCATAACGCATAACGTATAACGCATAACGCATACCGTATAACGCATAACGCATAACGAACACCGGAAAACCCATAACGCCTAACGAATAACGGATCACGAATAACGCATAATGCATAACGCATAAAGCATAACGCATAACGCATAACGCTTAACCCATAACGCATAACGCATAACGCATAACGCATAACGCATAAAGCATAACGCATAACGCATAACGCATAACGCATAACGCATAAAGCATAACGCATAACGCATAACGCATAACGCATAACGCATACCGTATAACGCATAATGCATAACGCATAACGCATAACGCATAACGCATAACGCATAACGTATAACGCATAACGCATACCGTATAACGCATAACGCATAACGAACACCGGAAAACCCATAACGCCTAACGCATAACGGATCACGAATAACGCATAATGCATAACGCATAAAGCATAACGCATAACGCATAACGCATAACGCATAACGCATAACGCATAACGCATAACGCATAACGCATAACGCATAACGCATAACGCATAACGCATAACGCATAACGCATAACGCATAACGCATAACGCATAACGCATAACGCATAACGCATAACGCATAACGCATAACGCATAACGCATAACGCATAACGTATAACGCATAACGCATACCGTATAACGCATAACGCATAACGAACACCGGAAAACCCATAACGCCTAACGCATAACGGATCACGAATAACGCATAATGCATAACGCATAAAGCATAACACATAACGCATAACGCATAACGCATAACGCATAACGCATAACGCATAACGCATAACGCATAACGCATAACGCATAACGCATAACGCATAACGCATAACGCATAACGCATAACGCATAACGCATAACGCATAACGCATAACGCATAACGCAAAACGCATAACGTTAACGCATAACCCATAACGCATAAGGCTTGATGCATGACGCATATCGCATATCGCATAACGCATAAGGCTTGATGCATGACGCATATCGCATAACGCATAAGGCATAACGCATAATACATAACGTATAACGCATTATGCATAACGCATAACGCATAACGCATAACGCATAACGCATATCGCATAACACATACGCATAACGCATAAGGCATAACGCATTACGCATAACTTTTAACTCATAACGAATAATGCATAACGCAAAATGAATAACGCATAAAGCATAACGCATAACCCATAACCCTTAACGCATAACGCATAACGCATAATGCACAACGCTTAACGAATACCGCAAATCGCATAACGCCTAACGCATAACGGATCACGCATGACGCATAAAGCATAACGCATAACGCATAACGCATAACGCATAACGCATAACGCATATCGCCTAACGCATAAATCATAACCCATAACGCACAACGCATAACGCATAACGCATAACGCATAACGCATAACGCATAACGCATAACGCATAACGCATAACGCATAACGCATAACGCATAACGCATAACGCATAACATATAACGCATAACGCATAACACATAACGCATAACGCATAACGCATAACGCATATCGCACAACGCATAACGCATAACGTATAACGCATAACGCATACCGTATAACGCATAACGCATAACGCATAACGCAAACGTATAAGGCACAACGCATAACGCATAACGCATAATATATAACGCATAACGCATAACGCATAACGCACAACGCATAACGCATAACGCATAACGCATAACATATAACGCATAACGCATAACGCATAACGCATAACGCATAACGCATAACGCATAACGCATAACGCATAACGCATAACGCATAACGCATAACGCATATCGCACAACGCATAACGCATAACGTATAACGCATAACGCATACCGTGTAACGCATAACGCATAACGCATAACGCATAACGCATAACACATAAAGCATAACGCATAACGCATAACGCATAACGCATAACGCATAACGCATAACGCATAACGCATAACGCATAACGCATAACGCATAAAGCATAAAGCATAACGCATAACGCATAACGCAAACGTATAACGCACAACGGATAACGCATACCGTATAACGCATAATGCATAACGCATAACGCATAACGCATAACGCATAACGTATAACGCATAACGCATACCGTATAACGCATAACGCATAACGAACACCGGAAAACCCATAACGCCTAACGAATAACGGATCACGAATAACGCATAATGCATAACGCATAAAGCATAACGCATAACGCATAACGCTTAACCCATAACGCATAACGCATAACGCATAACGCATAACGCATAAAGCATAACGCATAACGCATAACGCATAACGCATAACGCATAAAGCATAACGCATAACGCATAACGCATAACGCATACCGTATAACGCATAATGCATAACGCATAACGCATAACGCATAACGCATAACGCATAACGTATAACGCATAACGCATACCGTATAACGCATAACGCATAACGAACACCGGAAAACCCATAACGCCTAACGCATAACGGATCACGAATAACGCATAATGCATAACGCATAAAGCATAACGCATAACGCATAACGCATAACGCATAACGCATAACGCATAACGCATAACGCATAACGCATAACGCATAACGCATAACGCATAACGCATAACGCATAACGCATAACGCATAACGCATAACGCATAACGCATAACGCATAACGCATAACGCATAACGCATAACGCATAACGCATAACGCATAACGCATAACGCATAACGCATAACGCATAACGCATAACGCATAACGCATAACGCATAACGCATAACGCATAACGCATAACGCAAAACGCATAACGTTAACGCATAACCCATAACGCATAAGGCTTGATGCATGACGCATATCGCATATCGCATAACGCATAAGGCTTGATGCATGACGCATATCGCATAACGCATAAGGCATAACTCATAATACATAACGTATAACGCATTATGCATAACGCATAACGCATAACGCATAACGCATAACGCATATCGCATAACACATACGCATAACGCATAAGGCATAACGCATTACGCATAACTTTTAACTCATAACTCATAACGAATAATGCATAACGCAAAATGAATAACGCATAAAGCATAACGCATAACCCATAACCCTTAACGCATAACACATAACGCATAATGCACAACGCTTAACGAATACCGCAAATCGCATAACGCCTAACGCATAACGGATCACGCATGACGCATAAAGCATAACGCATAACGCATAACGCATAACGCATAACGCATAACGCATATCGCCTAACGCATAAATCATAACCCATAACGCACAACGCATAACGCATAATGCACAACGCATAACGAATACCGCAAAACGCATAACGCATAACGCATAACGCACAACGCATAACGCATAACGCATAACGCATAACGCATAACGCATAACGCATAACGAATACCGCAAATCGCATAACGCCTAACGCATAACGGATCACGCATGACGCATAAAGCATAACGCATAACGCATAACGCATAACGCATAACGCATAACGCATATCGCCTAACGCATAAATCATAACCCATAACGCACAACGCATAACGCATAACGCATAACGCATAACGCATAACGCATAACACATAACGCATAACGCATAACGCATAACGCATATCGCACAACGCATAACGCATAACGTATAACGCATAACGCATACCGTATAACGCATAACGCATAACGCATAACGCAAACGTATAAGGCACAACGCATAACGCATAACGCATAATATATAACGCATAACGCATAACGCATAACGCACAACGCATAACGCATAACGCATAACGCAAAATGAATAACGCATAAAGCATAACGCATAACCCATAACCCTTAACGCATAACGCATAACGCATAATGCACAACGCTTAACGAATACCGCAAATCGCATAACGCCTAACGCATAACGGATCACGCATGACGCATAAAGCATAACGCATAACGCATAACGCATAACGCATAACGCATAACGCATATCGCCTAACGCATAATTCATAACCCATAACGCACAACGCATAACGCATAACGCATAACGCATAACGCATAACGCATAACGCATAACGCATAACGCATAACGCATAACGCACAACGCATAACGCATAACGCATAACGCATAACATATAACGCATAACGCATAACACATAACGCATAACGCATAACGCATAACGCATATCGCACATCGCACAACGCATAACGCATAACGTATAACGCATAACGCATACCGTATAACGCATAACGCATAACGCATAACGCAAACGTATAAGGCACAACGCATAACGCATAACGCATAATATATAACGCATAACGCATAACGCATAACGCACAACGCATAACGCATAACGCATAACGCATAACATATAACGCATAACGCATAACGCATAACGCATAACGCATAACGCATAACGCATAACGCATAACGCATAACGCATAACGCATATCGCACAACGCATAACGCATAACGTATAACGCATAACGCATACCGTGTAACGCATAACGCATAACGCATAACGCATAACGCATAACACATAAAGCATAACGCATAACGCATAACGCATAACGCATAACGCATAACGCATAACGCATAACGCATAACGCATAACGCATAACGCATAACGCATAACGCATAAAGCATAACGCATAACGCATAACGCAAACGTATAACGCACAACGGATAACGCATACCGTATAACGCATAATGCATAACGCATAACGCATAACGCATAACGCATAACGCATAACGTATAACGCATAACGCATACCGTATAACGCATAACGCATAACGAACACCGGAAAACCCATAACGCCTAACGAATAACGGATCACGAATAACGCATAATGCATAACGCATAAAGCATAACGCATAACGCATAACGCTTAACCCATAACGCATAACGCATAACGCATAACGCATAACGCATAAAGCATAACGCATAACGCATAACGCATAACGCATAACGCATAAAGCATAACGCATAACGCATAACGCATAACGCATAACGCATACCGTATAACGCATAATGCATAACGCATAACGCATAACGCATAACGCATAACGCATAACGTATAACGCATAACGCATACCGTATAACGCATAACGCATAACGAACACCGGAAAACCCATAACGCCTAACGCATAACGGATCACGAATAACGCATAATGCATAACGCATAAAGCATAACGCATAACGCATAACGCATAACGCATAACGCATAACGCATAACGCATAACGCATAACGCATAACGCATAACGCATAACGCATAACGCATAACGCATAACGTATAACGCATAACGCATAACGCATAACGCATAACGCATAACGCATAACGCATAACGCATAACGCATAACGCATAACGCATAACGCATAACGCATAACGCATAACGCATAACGCATAACGCATAACGCATAACGCATAACGCATAACGCATAACGCATAACGCAAAACGCATAACGTTAACGCATAACCCATAACGCATAAGGCTTGATGCATGACGCATATCGCATATCGCATAACGCATAAGGCTTGATGCATGACGCATATCGCATAACGCATAAGGCATAACTCATAATACATAACGTATAACGCATTATGCATAACGCATAACGCATAACGCATAACGCATAACGCATAACGCATATCGCATAACACATACGCATAACGCATAAGGCATAACGCATTACGCATAACTTTTAACTCATAACTCATAACGAATAATGCATAACGCAAAATGAATAACGCATAAAGCATAACGCATAACCCATAACCCTTAACGCATAACGCATAACGCATAATGCACAACGCTTAACGAATACCGCAAATCGCATAACGCCTAACGCATAACGGATCACGCATGACGCATAAAGCATAACGCATAACGCATAACGCATAACGCATAACGCATAACGCATATCGCCTAACGCATAAATCATAACCCATAACGCACAACGCATAACGCATAATGCACAACGCATAACGAATACCGCAAAACGCATAACGCATAACGCATAACGCATAACGCATAACTCATAACGCATAACGCATAACGCATAACGCATAACGCATAACGCATAACGCATAACACATAACGCATAACGCATAACGCATAACGCATAACGCATAACGCATAACGCATAACGTGTAACTCATAACGCATAACGCATAATGCATAACGCATAACGCATAACGCATAACGCATATCGCATAACGCATAATACATAACGTATAACGCATAACGCATACCGTATAACGCATAACGCATAACGCATAACGCATAACGCATAACTCATAAAGCAAAACGCATAACGCAAACGTATAACGCACAACGCATAACGCATAACGCATAACGCATAACGCATAACGCATAACGTATAACGCATAACGCATAACGCATAACGCATAATGCATAACGCATAACGCATAACGCATAACCATAACGCATAACGCATAACCCATAACGCATAACGCATAACGCATAACGTATAACGCATAACGCATACCGTATAACGCATAATGCATAACGCATAACGCATAACGCATAACGCATAACGCATAACGTATAACGCATAACGCATACCGTATAACGCATAACGCGTAACGAAAACCGGAAAACCCATAACGCCTAACGCATAACGGATCACGAATAACGCATAATGCATAACGCATAAAGCATAACGCATAACGCATAACGCATAACGCATAACGCATAACGCATAACGCATAACGCATAACGCATAACGCATAACGCATAACGCATAACGCATAACGCATAACGCATAACGCATAACGCATAACGCATAACGCATAACGCATAACGCATAACGCATAACGCATAACGCATAACGCATAACCCATAACGCATAACGCATAACGCATAACGTATAACGCATGACGCATACCGTATAACGCATAATGCATAACGCATAACGCATAACGCATAACGCATAACGCATAACGTATAACGCATAACGCATACCGTATAACGCATAACGCATAACGAACACCGGAAAACCCATAACGCCTAACGCATAACGGATCACGAATAACGCATAATGCATAACGCATAAAGCATAACACATAACGCATAACGCATAACGCATAACGCATAACGCATAACGCATAACGCATAACGCATAACGCATAACGCATAACGCATAATGCATAACGCATAACGCATAACGCATAACGCATAACGCATAACGCATAACGCATAACGCATAACGCATAACGCAAAACGCATAACGTTAACGCATAACCCATAACGCATAAGGCTTGATGCATGACGCATATCGCATATCGCATAACGCATAAGGCTTGATGCATGACGCATATCGCATAACGCATAAGGCATAACGCATAATACATAACGTATAACGCATTATGCATAACGCATAACGCATAACGCATAACGCATAACGCATAACGCATATCGCATAACACATACGCATAACGCATAAGGCATAACGCATTACGCATAACTTTTAACTCATAACGAATAATGCATAACGCAAAATGAATAACGCATAAAGCATAACGCATAACCCATAACCCTTAACGCATAACGCATAACGCATAATGCACAACGCTTAACGAATACCGCAAATCGCATAACGCCTAACGCATAACGGATCACGCATGACGCATAAAGCATAACGCATAACGCATAACGCATAACGCATAACGCATAACGCATATCGCCTAACGCATAAATCATAACCCATAACGCACAACGCATAACGCATAATGCACAACGCATAACGAATACCGCAAAACGCATAACGCATAACGCATAACGCATAACGCATAACGCATAACTCATAAAGCAAAACGCATAACGCAAACGTATAACGCACAACGCATAACGCATAACGCATAACGCATAACGCATAACGTATAACGCATAACGCATAACGCATAACGCATAACGCATAACGCATAACGCATAACGCATAACCATAACGCATAACGCATAACCCATAACGCATAACGCATAACGCATAACGTATAACGCATAACTCATACCGTATAACGCATAATGCATAACGCATAACGCATAACGCATAACGCATAACGCATAACGTATAACGCATAACGCATACCGTATAACGCATAACGCATAACGAACACCGGAAAACCCATAACGCCTAACGCATAACGGATCACGAATAACGCATAATGCATAACGCATAACGCATAACGCATAACGCATAACGCATAACGCATAACGCATAACGCATAACGCATAACGCATAACGCATAACGCATAACGCATAACGCATAACGCATAACGCATAACGCATAACGCATAACGCATAACGCATAACGCATAACGCATAACGCATAACGCATAACGCATAACCCATAACGCATAACGCATAACGCATAACGTATAACGCATGACGCATACCGTATAACGCATAATGCATAACGCATAACGCATAACGCATAACGCATAACGCATAACGTATAACGCATAACGCATACCGTATAACGCATAACGCATAACGAACACCGGAAAACCCATAACGCCTAACGCATAACGGATCACGAATAACGCATAATGCATAACGCATAAAGCATAACACATAACGCATAACGCATAACGCATAACGCATAACGCATAACGCATAACGCATAACGCATAACGCATAACGCATAACGCATAACGCATAACGCATAACGCATAACGCATAACGCATAACGCATAACGCATAACGCATAACGCATAACGCATAACGCAAAACGCATAACGTTAACGCATAACCCATAACGCATAAGGCTTGATGCATGACGCATATCGCATATCGCATAACGCATAAGGCTTGATGCATGACGCATATCGCATAACGCATAAGGCATAACGCATAACGCATATCGCCTAACGCATAAATCATAACCCTTAACGCACAACGCATAACGCATAATGCACAACGCATAACGAATACCGCAAAACGCATAACGCATAACGCATAACGCATAACGCATAACTCATAACGCATAACGCATAACGCATAACGCATAACGCATAACGCATAACGCATAACGCATAACACATAACGCATAACGCATAACGCATAACGCATAACGTGTAACTCATAACGCATAACGCATAATGCATAACGCATAACGCATAACGCATATCGCATAACGCATAATACATAACGTATAACGCATAACGCATACCGTATAACGCATAACGCATAACGCATAACGCATAACGCATAACATATAACGCATAACGCATAACGCATAACGCATAACGCATAACGCATAACGCATAACGCATAACGCATAACGCATAACGCACAACGCATAACGCATAACGCATAACGCATAACATATAACGCATAACGCATAACACATAACGCATAACGCATAACGCATATCGCACAACGCATAACGCATAACGCATAACGCATAACGCATAACGCATAACGCACAACGCATAACGCATAACGCATAACGCATAACGCATAACGCACAACGCATAACGCATAACGCATAAAGCATAACGCATAACGCATAACGCAAACGTATAACGCACAACGCATAACGCATAACGCATAACGCATAACGCATAACGCATAACGCATACCGTATAACGCATAACGCATAACGCATAACGCATAACGCAGAACGCATAACGCATAACGCATAACGCATAACGCAAAACGCATAACGTTAACGCATAACCCATAACGCATAAGGCTTGATGCATGACGCATATCGCATATCGCATAACGCATAAGGCTTGATGCATGACGCATATCGCATAACGCATAAGGCATAACGCATAATACATAACGTATAACGCATTATGCATAACGCATAACGCATAACGCATAACGCATAACGCATAACGCATATCGCATAACACATACGCATAACGCATAAGGCATAACGCATAACGCATATCGCCTAACGCATAAATCATAACCCATAACGCACAACGCATAACGCATAATGCACAACGCATAACGAATACCGCAAAACGCATAACGCATAACGCATAACGCATAACGCATAACGCATAACGCATAACGCATAACGCATAACGCATAACACATAACGCATAACGCATAACGCATAACGCATAACGCATAACGCATATCGCATAACGCATAACGTGTAACTCATAACGCATAACGCATAATGCATAACGCATAACGCATAACGCATAACGCATAACGCATAACATATAACGCATAACGCATAACGCATAACGCATAACGCATAACGCATAAAGCATAACGCATAACGCATAACGCAAACGTATAACGCACAACGCATAACGCATATCGCACAACGCATAACGCATAACGTATAACGCATAACGCATACCGTATAACGCATAACGCATAACGCAAACGTATAAGGCACAACGCATAACGCAAACGTATAAGGCACAACGCATAACGCATAACGCATAACGCACAACGCATAACGCATAACGCATAACGCATAACATATAACGCATAACGCATAACGCATAACGCATAACGCATAACGCATAACGCATAACGCATAACGCATAACGCATAACGCATAACGCATAACGCATAACGCATAACGCATATCGCACAACGCATAACGCATAACGTATAACGCATAACGCATACCGTGTAACGCATAACGCATAACGCATAACGCATAACACATAAAGCATAAAGCATTACGCATAACGCATAACGCATAACGCCTAACGCATAACGGATCACGCATAACGCATAAGGCATAACGCATAACGCATAACGCATAACGCATAACGCATAACTCATAACGCATAACGCATAACGCATAACGCATAACGCATAACGCATAACGCATAACGCATAACGCATAAGGCATAACGCATAACGCATAACGCATAACGCATAACGCATAACGCATAACGCATAACGCATAACGCATAACGCATAACGCATAACGCATAACGCATAACGCATAACGCATAACGCATAACGCATAACGCATAACGCAAAACGCATAACGTTAACGCATAACCCATAACGCATAAGGCTTGATGCATGACGCATATCGCATATCGCATAACGCATAAGGCTTGATGCATGACGCATATCGCATAACGCATAAGGCATAACGCATAATACATAACGTATAACGCATTATGCATAACGCATAACGCATAACGCATATCGCATAACACATACGCATAACGCATAAGGCATAACGCATTACGCATAACTTTTAACTCATAACTCATAACGAATAATGCATAACGCAAAATGAATAACGCATAAAGCATAACGCATAACCCATAACCCTTAACGCATAACGCATAACGCATAATGCACAACGCTTAACGAATACCGCAAATCGCATAACGCCTAACGCATAACGGATCACGCATGACGCATAAAGCATAACGCATAACGCATAACGCATAACGCATAACGCATATCGCATAACGCATAAATCATAACCCATAACGCGCAACGCATAACGCAAAATGCACAACGCATAACGAATACCGCAAAACGCATAACGCATAACGCATAACGCATAACTCATAACGCATAACGCATAACGCATAACGCATAACGCATAACGCATAACACATAACGCATAACGCATAACGCATAACGCATAACGCATAACGCATAACGTGTAACTCATAACGCATAACGCATAATGCATAACGCATAACGCATAACGCATAACGCATAACGCATATCGCATAACGCATAATACATAACGTATAACGCATAACGCATACCGTATAACGCATAACGCATAACGCATAACGCATAACGCATAACATATAACGCATAACGCATAACGCATAACGCATAACGCATAACGCATAACGCATAACGCATAACGCATAACGCATAACGCATAACGCATAACGCATAACGCATAACACATAACGCATAACGCATAACGCATAACGCATAACGCATAACGCATAACGTGTAACTCATAACGCATAACGCATAACGCATAACGCATAACGCATAACGCATAACGCATAACGCATAACGCATAACGCATAACCATAACGCATAACGCATAACCCATAACGCATAACGCACAACGCATAACGTATAACGCATAACGCATAACGCATACCGTATAACGCATAATGCATAACGCATAAAGCATAACGCATAACGCATAACGCATAACGCATAACGCATAACGCATAACGCATAACGCATAACGCATAACGCATAACGCATAACGCATAACGCATAACGCACAACGCATAACGCATAACGCATAACGCATAACGCATAACGCATAACGCATAACGCATAACGCATAACGCATAACGCATAAAGCAAAACGCATAACGCAAACGTATAACGCACAACGCATAACGCATAACGCATAACGCATAACGCATAACGTATAACGCATAACGCATAACGCATAACGCATAACGCATAACGCATAACGCATAACGCATAACCATAACGCATAACGCATAACCCATAACACATAACGCATAACGCATAACGTATAACGCATAACGCATACCGTATAACGCATAATGCATAACGCATAACACATAACGCATAACGCATAACGCATAACGTATAACGCATAACGCATACCGTATAACGCATAACGCATAACGAACACCGGAAAACCCATAACGCCTAACGCATAACGGATCACGAATAACGCATAATGCATAACGCATAAAGCATAACGCATAACGCATAACGCATAACGCCTAACGCATAACGGATCACGCATGACGCATAAAGCATAACGCATAACGCATAACGCATAACGCATAACGCATAACGCATAACGCATAACGCATAACGCATAACGCATAACGCATAACGCATAACGCATAACGCATAAGGCATAACGCATAACGCATAACGCATAACGCATAACGCATAACGCATAACGCATAACGCATAACGCATAACGCATAACGCATAACGCATAACGCATAACGCATAACGCATAACGCATAACGCATAACGCATAACGCATAACGCAAAACGCATAACGCATAACCCATAACGCATAAGGCTTGATGCATGACGCATATCGCATATCGCATAACGCATAAGGCTTGATGCATGACGCATATCGCATAACGCATAAGGCATAACGCATAATACATAACGTATAACGCATTATGCATAACGCATAACGCATAACGCATATCGCATAACACATACGCATAACGCATAAGGCATAACGCATTACGCATAACTTTTAACTCATAACTCATAACGAATAATGCATAACGCAAAATGAATAACGCATAAAGCATAACGCATAACCCATAACCCTTAACGCATAACGCATAACGCATAATGCACAACGCTTAACGAATACCGCAAATCGCATAACGCCTAACGCATAACGGATCACGCATGACGCATAAAGCATAACGCATAACGCATAACGCATAACGCATAACGCATATCGCATAACGCATAAATCATAACCCATAACGCACAACGCATAACGCAAAATGCACAACGCATAACGAATACCGCAAAACGCATAACGCATAACGCATAACGCATAACTCATAACGCATAACGCATAACGCATAACGCATAACGCATAACGCATAACACATAACGCATAACGCATAACGCATAACGCATAACGCATAACGCATAACGTGTAACTCATAACGCATAACGCATAATGCATAACGCATAACGCATAACGCATAACGCATATCGCATAACGCATAATACATAACGTATAACGCATAACGCATACCGTATAACGCATAACGCATAACGCATAACGCATAACGCATAACATATAACGCATAACGCATAACGCATAACGCATAACGCATAACGCATAACGCATAACGCATAACGCACAACGCATAACGCATAACGCATAACGCATAACATATAACGCATAACGCATAACACATAACGCATAACGCATAACGCATAACGCATATCGCACAACGCATAACGCATAACGTATAACGCATAACGCATACCGTATAATGCATAACGCATAACGCATAACGCAAACGTATAAGGCACAACGCATAACGCAAACGTATAAGGCACAACGCATAACGCATAACGCATAATATATAACGCATAACGCATAACGCATAACGCACAACGCATAACGCATAACGCATAACGCATAACGCATAACATATAACGCATAACGCATACCGTGTAACGCATAACGCATAACGCATAACGCATAACGCATAACACATAAAGCATAACGCATAACGCATAACGCATAACGCATAACGCATAACGCATAACGCATAACGCATAACGCATAACGCATAACGCATAACGCATAACGCATAACGCATAACGCATAACGCATAAAGCATAACGCGTAACGCATAACGCAAACGTATAACGCACAACGCATAACGCATAACGCATAACGCATAACGCATAACGCATACCGTATAACGCATAACGCATAACGCATAACGCATAACGCATAACGCGTAACACATAACGCAGAACGCATAACGCATAACGCATAACGCATAACGCATAACGCATAACGCATAACACATAACGCATAACGCATAACGCATAACGCATAACGCATAACGTGTAACTCATAACGCATAACGCATAACGCATAACGCATAACGCATAACGCATAACGCATAACGCATAACCATAACGCATAACGCATAACCCATAACGCATAACGCACAACGCATAACGTATAACGCATAACGCATAACGCATAACGCATACCGTATAACGCATAATGCATAACGCATAAAGCATAACGCATAACGCATAACGCATAACGCATAACGCATAACGCATAACGCATAACGCATAACGCATAACGCATAACGCACAACGCATAACGCATAACGCATAACGCATAACGCATAACGCATAACGCATAACGCATAACGCATAACGCATAACGCATA
Source organism: Lasioglossum morio (assembly GCA_916610235.2). Lineage (NCBI taxonomy): Eukaryota > Metazoa > Arthropoda > Insecta > Hymenoptera > Halictidae > Lasioglossum > Lasioglossum morio. Next base: position 90,868 of record CAKAJA020000224.1, on the reverse strand, counting down.
AAGCAAAACGCATTACGCAAACGTATAACGCACAACGCATAACGCATAACGCATAACGCATAACGCATAACACATAACGCATAACGTATAACGCATAACGCATAACGCATAACGCATAACGCATAACGCATAACGCATAACGCATAACGTGTAACTCATAACGCATAACGCATAACGCATAAAGCATAACGCGTAACGCATAACGCAAACGTATAACGCACAACGCATAACGCATAACGCATAACGCATAACGCATAACGCATACCGTATAACGCATAACGCATAACGCATAACGCATAACGCATAACGCATAACACATAACGCAGAACGCATAACGCATAACGCATAACGCATAACGCATAACGCATAACGCATAACACATAACGCATAACGCATAACGCATAACGCATAACCCATAACGCATAACGTGTAACTCATAACGCATAACGCATAACGCATAACGCATAACGCATAACGCATAACGCATAACGCATAACGCATAACGCATAACCATAACGCATAACGCATAACCCATAACGCATAACGCACAACGCATAACGTATAACGCATAACGCATAACGCATACCGTATAACGCATAATGCATAACGCATAAAGCATAACGCATAACGCATAACGCATAACGCATAACGCATAACGCATAACGCATAAAGCAAAACGCATTACGCAAACGTATAACGCACAACGCATAACGCATAACGCATAACGCATAACGCATAACGCATAACGCATAACACATAACGCATAACGTATAACGCATAACGCATAACGCATAACGCATAACGCATAACGCATAACGCATAACGCATAACGCATAACGCATAACGCATAACCATAACGCATAACGCATAACCCATAACGCATAACGCACAACGCATAACGCATAACGCATAATGCATAACGCATAACGCATAACGCATAACGCATATCGCATAACGCATAATACATAACGTATAACGCATAACGCATACCGTATAACGCATAACGCATAACGCATAACGCATAACGCATAACATATACCGCATAACGCATAACGCATAACGCATAACGCATAACGCATAACGCATAACGCACAACGCATAACGCATAACGCATAACGCATAACATATAACGCATAACGCATAACACATAACGCATAACGCATAACGCATAACGCATATCGCACAACGCATAACGCATAACGTATAACGCATAACGCATACCGTATAACGCATAACGCATAACGCATAACGCAAACGTATAAGGCACAACGCATAACGCAAACGTATAAGGCACAACGCATAACGCATAACGCATAATATATAACGCATAACGCATAACGCATAACGCACAACGCATAACGCATAACGCATAACGCATAACATATAACGCATAACGCATACCGTGTAACGCATAACGCATAACGCATAACGCATAACGCATAACACATAAAGCATAACGCATAACGCATAACGCAAAACGCATAACGCATAACGCATAACGCATAACGCATAACGCATAACGCATAAAGCATAACGCATAACGCATAACGCAAACGTATAACGCACAACGCATAACGCATAACGCATAACGCATAACGCATAACGCATACCGTATAACGCATAACGCATAACGCATAACGCATAATGCATATCGCATAACACATAACGCAGAACGCATAACGCATAACGCATAACGCATAACGCATAACGCATAACACATAACGCATAACGCATAACGCATAACGCATAACGCATAACGTGTAACTCATAACGCATAACGCATAACGCATAAAGCATAACGCATAACGCATAACGCATAACGCATATCGCATAACGCATAATACTTAACGTATAACGCACAACGCATAACGCATAACGCATAACGCATAACGCACAACGCATAACGCATAACGCATAACGCATAACGCATATCGCATACCGTATAACGCATAACGATTAACGCATAACGCAAACGTATAACGCACAACGCATAACGCATAACGCATAACATATAACGCGTAACGCATAACGCATAACGCATAACGCATAACGCATAACGCATAACGCATAACGCATAACGCATAAAGCATAACGCGTAACATATAACGCATAACGCATACCGTGTAACGCATAACGCATAACGCATAACGCATAACGCATAACACATAAAGCATAACGCATAACGCATAACGCAAAACGCATAACGCATAACGCATAACGCATAACGCATAACGCATAACGCATAAAGCATAACGCATAACGCATAACGCAAACGTATAACGCACAACGCATAACGCATAACGCATAACGCATAACGCATAACGCATACCGTATAACGCATAACGCATAACGCATAACGCATAACGCATATCGCATAACACATAACGCAGAACGCATAACGCATAACGCATAACGCATAACGCATAACGCATAACACATAACGCATAACGCATAACGCATAACGCATAACGCATAACGTGTAACTCATAACGCATAACGCATAACGCATAACGCAAAACGCATAACGCATAACGCATAACGCATAACGCATAACGCATAACGCATAAAGCATAACGCATAACGCATAACGCAAACGTATAACGCACAACGCATAACGCATAACGCATAACGCATAACGCATAACGCATACCGTATAACGCATAACGCATAACGCATAACGCATAACGCATATCGCATAACACATAACGCAGAACGCATAACGCATAACGCATAACGCATAACGCATAACGCATAACACATAACGCATAACGCATAACGCATAACGCATAACGCATAACGTGTAACTCATAACGCATAACGCATAACGCATAAAGCATAACGCATAACGCATAACGCATAACGCATATCGCATAACGCATAATACTTAACGTATAACGCACAACGCATAACGCATAACGCATAACGCATAACGCATAACGCATAACGCATAACGCATAACGCATAACGCATAACGCATATCGCATACCGTATAACGCATAACGATTAACGCATAACGCAAACGTATAACGCACAACGCATAACGCATAACGCATAACGCATAACATATAACGCGTAACGCATAACGCATAACGCATAACGCATAACGCATAACGCATAACGCATAACGCATAACGCATAACGCATAACGCATAAAGCATAACGCGTAACGCATAACGCATAACGCATAACGCATAACGCATAACGCATAACGCATAACGCATAACATATAACGCATAACGCATAACGCATAACGCATAACGCATAACGCATAACGCATAACGTGTAACTCATAACGCATAACGCATAATGCATAACGCATAACGCATAACGCATAACGCATATCGCATAACGCATAATACATAACGTATAACGCATAACGCATACCGTATAACGCATAACGCATAACGCATAACGCATAACGCATAACGCATAACGCATAACGCATAACGCATAACGCATAACACATAACACATAACGCATAACGCATAACGCATAACGCATAACGCATAACGTGTAACTCATAACGCATAACGCATTACGCATAACTTTTAACTCATAACTCATAACGAATAATGCATAACGCAAAATGAATAACGCATAAAGCATAACGCATAACCCATAACCCTTAACGCATAACGCATAACGCATAATGCACAACGCACAACGCATAACGCATAACGCATAACGCATAACGCATAACGCATATCGCATACCGTATAACGCATAACGCATATCGCATACCGTATAACGCATAACGATTAACGCATAACGCAAACGTATAACGCACAACGCATAACGCATAACGCATAACGCATAACATATAACGCGTAACGCATAACGCATAACGCATAACGCATAACGCATAACGCATAACGCATAACGCATAACGCATAACGCATAAAGCATAACGCGTAACGCATAACGCATAACGCATAACGCATAACGCATAACGCATAACGCATAACATATAACGCATAACGCATAACGCATAACGCATAACGCATAACGCATAACGTGTAACTCATAACGCATAACGCATAATGCATAACGCATAACGCATAACGCATAACGCATATCGCATAACGCATAATACATAACGTATAACGCATAACGCATACCGTATAACGCATAACGCATAACGCATAACGCATAACGCATAACGCATAACGCATAACGCATAACGCATAACGCATAACACATAACGCATAACGCATAACGCATAACGCATATCGCATACCGTATAACGCATAACGATTAACGCATAACGCAAACGTATAACGCACAACGCATAACGCATAACGCATAACGCATAACATATAACGCGTAACGCATAACGCATAACGCATAACGCATAACGCATAACGCATAACGCATAACGCATAACGCATAAAGCATAACGCATAACGCATAACGCATAACGCATAACGCATAACGCATAACGTGTAACTCATAACGCATAACGCATAATGCATAACGCATAACGCATAACGCATAACGCATATCGCATAACGCATAATACATAACGTATAACGCATAACGCATACCGTATAACGCATAACGCATAACGCATAACGCATAACGCATAACGCATAACGCATAAGGCATAACGCATAACGCATAATACATAACGTATAACGCATTATGCATAACGCATAACGCATAACGCATATCGCATAACACATACGCATAACGCATAAGGCATAACGCATTACGCATAACTTTTAACTCATAACTCATAACGAATAATGCATAACGCAAAATGAATAACGCATAAAGCATAACGCATAACCCATAACCCTTAACGCATAACGCATAACGCATAATGCACAACGCTTAACGAATACCGCAAATCGCATAACGCCTAACGCATAACGGATCACGCATGACGCATAAAGCATAACGCATAACGCATAACGCATAACGCATAACGCATATCGCATAACGCATAAATCATAACCCATAACGCACAACGCATAACGCAAAATGCACAACGCATAACGAATACCGCAAAACGCATAACGCATAACGCATAACGCATAACTCATAACGCATAACGCATAACGCATAACGCATAACGCATAACGCATAACACATAACGCATAACGCATAACGCATAACGCATAACGCATAACGTGTAACTCATAACGCATAACGCATAATGCATAACGCATAACGCATAACGCATAACGCATATCGCATAACGCATAATACATAACGTATAACGCATAACGCATACCGTATAACGCATAACGCATAACGCATAACGCATAACGCATAACATATAACGCATAACGCATAACGCATAACGCATAACGCATAACGCATAACGCATAACGCACAACGCATAACGCATAACGCATAACGCATAACATATAACGCATAACGCATAACACATAACGCATAACGCATAACGCATAACGCATATCGCACAACGCATAACGCATAACGTATAACGCATAACGCATACCGTATAATGCATAACGCATAACGCATAACGCAAACGTATAAGGCACAACGCATAACGCAAACGTATAAGGCACAACGCATAACGCATAACGCATAATATATAACGCATAACGCATAACGCATATCGCATACCGTATAACGCATAACGATTAACGCATAACGCAAACGTATAACGCACAGCGCATAACGCATAACGCATAACGCATAACATATAACGCGTAACGCATAACGCATAACGCATAACGCATAACGCATAACGCATAACGCATAACGCATAAAGCATAACGCGTAACGCATAACGCATAACGCATAACGCATAACGCATAACGCATAACGCATAACGCATAACATATAACGCATAACGCATAACGCATAACGCATAACGCATAACGCATAACGCATAACGCATAACGCATAACGCATAACGTGTAACTCATAACGCATAACGCATAATGCATAACGCATAACGCATAACGCATAACGCATATCGCATAACGCATAATACATAACGTATAACGCATAACGCATACCGTATAACGCATAACGCATAACGCATAACGCATAACGCATAACGCATAACGCATAAGGCATAACGCATAATACATAACGTATAACGCATTATGCATAACGCATAACGCATAACGCATATCGCATAACACATACGCATAACGCATAAGGCATAACGCATTACGCATAACTTTTAACTCATAACTCATAACGAATAATGCATAACGCAAAATGAATAACGCATAAAGCATAACGCATAACCCATAACCCTTAACGCATAACGCATAACGCATAATGCACAACGCTTAACGAATACCGCAAATCGCATAACGCCTAACGCATAACGGATCACGCATGACGCATAAAGCATAACGCATAACGCATAACGCATAACGCATAACGCATATCGCATAACGCATAAATCATAACCCATAACGCACAACGCATAACGCAAAATGCACAACGCATAACGAATACCGCAAAACGCATAACGCATAACGCATAACGCATAACTCATAACGCATAACGCATAACGCATAACGCATAACGCATAACGCATAACACATAACGCATAACGCATAACGCATAACGCATAACGCATAACGCATAACGTGTAACTCATAACGCATAACGCATAATGCATAACGCATAACGCATAACGCATAATGCATATCGCATAACGCATAATACATAACGTATAACGCATAACGCATACCGTATAACGCATAACGCATAACGCATAACGCATAACGCATAACATATAACGCATAACGCATAACGCATAACGCATAACGCATAACGCATAACGCATAACGCACAACGCATAACGCATAACGCATAACGCATAACATATAACGCATAACGCATAACACATAACGCATAACGCATAACGCATAACGCATATCGCACAACGCATAACGCATAACGTATAACGCATAACGCATACCGTATAATGCATAACGCATAACGCATAACGCAAACGTATAAGGCACAACGCATAACGCAAACGTATAAGGCACAACGCATAACGCATAACGCATAATATATAACGCATAACGCATAACGCATAACGCACAACGCATAACGCATAACGCATAACGCATAACATATAACGCATAACGCATACCGTGTAACGCATAACGCATAACGCATAACGCATAACGCATAACACATAAAGCATAACGCATAACGCATAACGCATAACGCATAACGCATAACGCATAACGCATAACGCATAACGCATAACGCATAACGCATAACGCATAACGCATAACGCATAAAGCATAACGCGTAACGCATAACGCAAACGTATAACGCACAACGCATAACGCATAACGCATAACGCATAACGCATAACGCATAACGCATACCGTATAACGCATAACGCATAACGCATAACGCATAACGCATAACGCATAACACATAACGCAGAACGCATAACGCATAACGCATAACGCATAACGCATAACGCATAACGCATAACACATAACGCATAACGCATAACGCATAACGCATAACGCATAACGCATAACGTGTAACTCATAACGCATAACGCATAACGCATAACGCGTAACGCATAACGCATAACGCATAACGCATAACCATAACGCATAACGCATAACCCATAACGCATAACGCACAACGCATAACGTATAACGCATAACGCATAACGCATACCGTATAACGCATAATGCATAACGCATAAAGCATAACGCATAACGCATAACGCATAACGCATAACGCATAACGCATAACGCATAACGCATAACGCATAACGCATAACGCACAACGCATAACGCATAACGCATAACGCATAACGCATAACGCATAACGCATAACGCATAACGCATAACGCATAAAGCAAAACGCATTACGCAAACGTATAACGCACAACGCATAACGCATAACGCATAACGCATAACGCATAACACATAACGCATAACGTATAACGCATAACGCATAACGCATAACGCATAACGCATAACGCATGACGCATAACGCATAACGCATAACGCATAACGCATAACCATAACGCATAACGCATAACCCATAACGCATAACGCACAACGCATAAAGCATAACGCGTAACGCATAACGCAAACGTATAACGCACAACGCATAACGCATAACGCATAACGCATAACGCACAACGCATAACGCATAACGCATAACGCATAACGAATAACGCATAACACATAACGCATAACGTATAACGCATAACGCATAACGCATAACGCATAACGCATAACGCATAACGCATAACGCATAACGCATAACGCATAACGCATAACGCATAAAGCATAACGCGTAACGCATAACGCAAACGTATAACGCACAACGCATAACGCATAACGCATAACGCATAACGCATAACGCATACCGTATAACGCATAACGCATAACGGATAACGCATAACGCATAACGCATAACACATAACGCAGAACGCATAACGCATAACGCATAACGCATAACGCATAACGCATAACGCATAACACATAACGCATAACGCATAACGCATAACGCATAACCCATAACGCATAACGTGTAACTCATAACGCATAGCGCATAACGCATAACGCATAACGCATAACGCATAACGCATAACGCATAACGCATAACCATAACGCATAACGCATAACCCATAACGCATAACGCACAACGCATAACGTATAACGCATAACGCATAACGCATACCGTATAACGCATAATGCATAACGCATAAAGCATAACGCATAACGCATAACGCATAACGCATAACGCATAACGCATAACGCATAACGCATAACGCATAACGCATAACGCACAACGCATAACGCATAACGCATAACGCATAACGCATAACGCATAACGCATAACGCATAACGCATAACGCATAAAGCAAAACGCATTACGCAAACGTATAACGCACAACGCATAACGCATAACGCATAACGCATAACGCATAACACATAACGCATAACGTATAACGCATAACGCATAACGCATAACGCATAACGCATAACGCATAACGCATAACGCATAACGCATAACGCATAACGCATAACGCATAACCATAACGCATAACGCATAACCCATAACGCATAACGCACAACGCATAACGCATAACGCATAATGCATAACGCATAACGCATAACGCATAACGCATATCGCATAACGCATAATACATAACGTATAACGCATAACGCATACCGTATAACGCATAACGCATAACGCATAACGCATAACGCATAACATATAACGCATAACGCATAACGCATAACGCATAACGCATAACGCATAACGCATAACGCACAACGCATAACGCATAACGCATAACGCATAACATATAACGCATAACGCATAACACATAACGCATAACGCATAACGCATAACGCATATCGCACAACGCATAACGCATAACGTATAACGCATAACGCATACCTTTTTTTTTTTTTTTTTTTTTTTTTTTTTTTTTTTTTTTTTGGATGTGGAGGAACCGCCGGACCCCGGGGTCCCGACGACGCCTCGGGCGCACCCGACTCGGACGCCGCCATAAGGGTCCCACGGATCCCGTCGTAAACCTCCACACCCGAGGTGCCCAGAATTCTCTGGGGCCTCTCTTGCATACTAAATAGCTGCCCCCTCCCCCCGACCCGCTGTCCGCATTCAGAAGGGAAGGGGGCGAGCTGTGACCACACTTGTTCTTGGCTCTTATTATATTTTTATATTTGTTTTTTTTTTTTTCTTCATTTTATAATGATTTTTCTTTATTACATAAACATTTCAATATATAACATAAGTTTTTGTTATTATGTATTTTGTTATAATATTTATTGTATGAGTTTATTTATATTGCATGTGTTTTAGTTTAAATGTTTAATTTATAATGTTTTAATATCAATTACGTCTATTTCTTGCTCTTTGTCTATTTTCTCTTTCTTGTTTTTCTAAATTTCTTTCATAAATTTCTTTATTTTTTATAATACTATTTATAAATTCATTAATTAATCTCCAATTTTTTGCAGAGCTTGTCATCAAGTTAGTAAAATTTTCAATTTTTAGGTCTTCGTTTAGTTCTAGATTTAGTAAAAATCTTTTTTCTTCAAATCGTTCACATTTTAATAGGGTATGTTCTGCGTTATCAATTGCCTCACAAAACCAGCATTTATTTGTATTAGATTTTTTAATCATATATCTGTAAGTGTTAAACACTCCATGACCAGTTAATATTTGGGAAAGTCTGTAGTTAATAGTGCCATATTTTTTCTTACTCCATAATTCTATATTAGGAATAAGCTTCCTAGTCCATTCTGCTTTTTTTAAATTAGTCCATTTATCTTGCCATTTTAATGTAGATCTAATTTTTATCATTTTAATTTCTTCTTCTTTATTTTTATTTTTTTCACAAATTTCGTCATCAGAATCCTCTGGATTAATTTTATATTTTAAATTTATTTTATATATTTCGGTTCTTTCCTGCATGGTTATTTCTAGTGGCTGAATGCCCGTAATCGCACAGAGAGCTTCTCTGTTGACGGTTCGATATGCTCTAGCCATCCTGTTTAGGCCAATCTTTTGAGCTTTTTTAATTAAGTTAATATTATTTGAGAACTGTAGTGCCCTGGGTGCCCATATTGGACAACCATAGCACATAATGGACTCCGATATATAATAGTAGAGCCTACGTCCGCCAAACGTTGGGCCTCCTATATTACTCATAAGAGTAGAGAGGGCCCCCATTGTGCGGGTGGCTTTTTCAGAAACATCTTTTATATGTGAAAAGAAATTATTATAACGATCCATTCTAATACCTAAATATTTCAATGAATCTGAAGCCTCAATTTTTAAGTTAAGTATATTTAGTTTGAAATCTTTTGGAATTACTTTTTTATTAAAAAATATAAATTTGGTCTTGTGAGGCGCCATTGTCAGTCCATTCTTCTTTAACCAGGGATCTATTAGATTATTTATCGCATTTTCAATTATTTGTTTAATTTTATCCAAGTTTCTATCAGCAATATACAAAGCCAAATCATCCGCATATGCAATCACTTGTAGGTCTTCGTTAAAGGGTAGCGCAAGGACTTCATCGTAAACCATATTCCAAAGAATAGGGGCGATAATCGATCCCTGTGGTACACCTTTCTCAACATCTATGTTTATCCATTTATTGTTAGCCTTGTATTTTATTGATCTATTAGAAAAGTAATTTTGAATTAGTGCTTGAAGACCAAAGGAAATATTTCTCTTTTTTAAGCATTCGAAAATAGAGTTCCACTTTAGACTGTTAAAGGCATTTTTAATGTCTAGGCTAACGAATATTCCGTATTTTTTCTTTATATTACTATTTATTATATATTCATATACTTTTTCTAATGCACCTAAAGTGGATTTTCCAGTAGTAAAACCGAATTGTCTATCATTAAAGGGGGGCAATCCTAGTTCTTTTAATAGGTTTTCTTGGATTATTTTTTCTAATATTTTATTCATTGTATCTCCAATACAGATGGGCCGGAAATCAGAAGGTTGCATGGTATCTTTGCTATTTTTTCTAATTAAGATGACTCTAGTACTTTTCCAGCGTACAGGTACACTAAATTTATTTAAGCATGACTCAATTAATTTAAAGAAATTATCAGTATCATTATTCACAGTGAATTTAATAATTTTAGGAGATAGGTGGTCCAGGCCAGTGGCCTTCTTAATGTTTAATTTATTTGCTATTTCTAAAATTTCGAATTTATATGTTTTTAATTTATTAGGTGATTGAAAATTATCATAATTCACTTTTTCTGTTTCTCTAGGAAATAGAGCCTCTAGAATATTCCTGGCTGTGGTAGCTGGGATACCCGAATTAGGGCTTCTATTTTGTAATTTATACTGTACTGTTAGAAAAGGTCTACCCCATATATCTTCCTTCAATAAGTCTACAAAATTTATCCATTGTCTCTTTTTGGCTTTATTAATTAAGTATTGGAGCTCTTTTTTCGAAATTGTATACATATCTTTGGCCTCTTTTAATTTTCTAAAATGTTGTAATTTTCGACTATGTTGATATTTTCTTCGCATTTCTAAAACTTCAACTCTTTTTTTGGCTATTTCATTCGACCACCAAGGATTTGCCTTATGGAAAAACTTATTATATTTTTTAGGCATGGATTCTTTGCATGCTTTATTTATTTTATTTATATAGTTGCATGTTAGCTTATTAATGTTTTCATTATTATCTTCTGATAGATTATTGGATTTTAATATTTCTTTAAATTTGTCCTCATTACACTTACGTGTGTTCCAGGACCATTCTAAATTATGTTTATATTTTTTCCTAAATTTAACACTTTTAGTCATATTAATAAGGTGAATACAGTATTTATGATCCGAAAAACTATTATTCTTATTATCAACTTTACTTATAATAGAGTTCGCAATTTTTTCAGAGGCACAAATGATATCCACTTTGGAAGTGCCTTTATGATTCTCAAAGGTATGACCTCCTTTTATTTGAATAGGATTCACGTTTAATTCCGAAATAAATTGGTTTAGCATATCGCCTTTTTTTGAAGTTTTATTGTCACCAAACATTATTGTTCTGGCATTAAGGTCGCCCAATATTATCATCTTTTTATTTTTACATTTATTTTTAATTGCCTCCAAGTATTGAACAAATTCACTATTTTTAACTTTAGGAGATATATAAGCATTAATTAGGATAAAATCCTCCATGTCGATCCCCGAGAAAAATCGACCCACTATTCTATCAGTGATTTTAATATTATGATTTATAATATTTATAGCTGCCATACCATCTAGAGAGGTAATCCATTTTTTGTTGATTTTATATGGTTCCTGAATACAAATTATATCAATTTTTTCAGTGACACAGGTCTGTTCGCTCATGTTTTGAGCGTTTAGGCATCTGTTTAAATTAATTTGAAGTAGTCGAAATATATTGTTGAAAATTATTCTTTAGTTCTCTTATTTTATCTCTAAATATAGGACAAGCCATAGTTGCTATTGTGTGATTAGAATAATTGCCTTTTTCGTGACATACTCTACATTTAGTCTCATTTTTACAATCGTTATTATTGTGACCGTCTTGTCCACAGTTACGGCATCTAATATTTTCTTTTATTTTAACCTTACATCCGGTGCTAAAGTGACCCAGAGCATAGCATCTGTAACACTTTATTATTATCGGCGCTGGTGTACAGGTTACTCTTGTCATACCAATTGTGAGTTTACTTTTTTCTAATATTATGGGCATATATTTAAGAGGAGTTTCTAGTACCGCAAGTTGCGTACCGAGTTTCGTTCCTCTAAGAACTTTCAGTTTAATTTCTTCACGTGATATATTGAAATGTGAGGTTACACGATCAAGAACTATATTACCATTCACCAGAGGATCCAAATCCTTAATTTCGATCTGAATCATTTTTTGTAATATCTCAACATTATTTTTATTTGTTATTGACTTCAAATCACGTTGAATATCTTTTGATTTATCATTTTCATTAATTTCAAGGAGTAAATCTCCTGTGCGGGTTTTTCGCGCCCTTTTAATTATTTCATCGCATTTATTTAGATCACATACATTGGCATAAGTTCTGTTAAATTCGTCATCGTTTTCCGTTCTAATTACAATAGCATCACTTTTTTGGATCGTCCATTTGGGACGATGTATTTTAGCGGGAGCTATTTTATTTACTTTACCACCTTGAATAATCGTTCTTCCAGGTGTTTGTATGTACTCAGTTTCTTCGTCTGTGTTAGTTTTCTTCTTCTTTCTTCTATTGTTAACATCTCTTTCAATTTCCGTTCTGGATTGAATCTTTCTCTCATTCTCTGTAATTTCCTTTCTATTCCTATTAATTCTTCCGCTGAGATCGCTATTTTTATAATTATCTTTTTTATTAACACTTTTCTTTTTGGGCAACATACTTTCAATAAAGTTTCTTAGTGGTGTAAAGAGTCCTTCTATTGCCTTGGATGTTCTTTTGTTTATATCATCATCATAGTCAGAGTTCTCATCTTCCTCTTCCGAGGAGGATGTCGACGATACGGAGGTTATCTTTGAAGATCTTTTATTTGTATTTACCGAATGTTTAAAACCATTAGTTTTTTTCCTTTTTTTACTTGTGGAGCTACCAGAATCTAAATTTTTATTTTTTAGTTTTCTTTTATTGTTTTTATCAGAAGTTTGCGTATCTGAAGCATCCATTGTTTCAACAGGATGTCCGTAACCCGAACTGATGCCTCTTGAGGTGTCACTAGGGTATTCCGATCTATCAGGTACGGTATTGCCAGATATTATTTGCGTATTTGCTTTTATTTTATTAGATATTGCTTTTTTCTCTTCTTCTAATTTATAATTAATTATATTACTAAATTTAAGTAGCTTATTTTGCAATTCAGCTACTTTTTGTATATCCTGAAGATCATCCCGTACGGAGATTTCACCTTTATTATCCAAGACTTTAATTATCACCTTATTAGTGATTTCCATCATTTCTTTTGTCACACTGGATATATATCTATTGCATTTATCGATGCATTCATACGTGGACGATGTTTTAACTCTCGTCGAATCTTCGGATTTCAATGATGAAGAAGAGTAAGATCTTTTAAGTATTGGCTTGTCACTCGATGCTAGTGTGGATGTTTGTGTTTGTATGAGTGTTGGTGTTGGTGAATGTGGTCGTTTGAATGTGGTTGTGTATGTGGTGTGAGTTGGTGTGTTAGATATATTAGATATAGTATCTGAGTCTAAGTCCCATTTAGAGGCGCTCTCTATTGGGGTGGGCCAGTCTTTTTTATTTTTATGTTTTTCATTAGTCAATTTCTTTTTAATTTCTTTTATTATTTTAACTGTAGCAAAATCAGCGGAGGTTCCTTCCATTGGATCATCATGTACCGGGGTCATATCTTTAGTCGTCATAGTATCGGTAGCTATTACTTTTGGTAGAGCCCGATGGATCACACCTACCAACTCGCGGTTGCCGGATGACGATGCTGGAGCAGCCCGCTCGCCCACTGCTCCACCACCGATACTGGGGTCTCCCTCCCCTGCATCGTAAACGTTATGTTTTTTAGTCGTACTGTCCATACTTATTTTAACACTCCCAGACTTGCCCTGGTCCATAGTGTGTATCACACTTGTTACGTCAAGCATAACTATATCAATAGCCGTCCCGACGGGTAGGTCTTATCCTGCTGCAAGGGGGCCGCCAGATCAGTAGCCAGGAAGAGGGGAAGTAACAAAGGAAAACAGCAAAGGTAAATAAGGAAATCAAGGTAAGTAAGAAAATAAGGTAGATAAGGAAATCAAGGTAAGTAAGAAAATAAGGTAGATAAGGAAATCAAGGTAAGTAAGAAAATAAGGTAAGTAAGTTAAGAAAAAAAAAAAAAAAAAAAAAAAAAAAAAAAAATTTAATTAATCCCCACTCCGTAGCCCCGCAGGCAAAAATAAAACCCCCCCACAGAACAGAGCGGCAGATAAGACCCCCCTGCACCCCTCACACCGTTCGCACCCTAATCGAGCCTAAGCCCGATCAGGGTCCCAGGGTGCCCCACGAGGAGGTGGTGTGAGAGGATTTGGCGTGCATGGGCCCACCAACTTCACCGAAGTTCCTCGTCCTGGGTCTCATCTCCCAGACACTCACCAAAGGTAAGAATCCAGGTAAGTACCCCTTCAAAGAAACATCAGTTCCATCGGGGTTTCCGTGCCGAGCGGAAACGGGTCCCCCGGGGAGGGCCCCGGAATCACCCGCTCCGCCGACACGGAACCCATGCATACCTTAGCACCCCGCATAACGCATAACGCATACCGTATAACGCATAACGCATAACGCATAACGCAAACGTATAAGGCACAACGCATAACGCAAACGTATAAGGCACAACGCATAACGCATAACGCATAATATATAACGCATAACGCATAACGCATAACGCACAACGCATAACGCATAACGCATAACGCATAACATATAACGCATAACGCATACCGTGTAACGCATAACGCATAACGCATAACGCATAACGCATAACACATAAAGCATAACGCATAACGCATAACGCAAAACGCATAACGCATAACGCATAACGCATAACGCATAACGCATAACGCATAAAGCATAACGCATAACGCATAACGCAAACGTATAACGCACAACGCATAACGCATAACGCATAACGCATAACGCATAACGCATACCGTATAACGCATAACGCATAACGCATAACGCATAACGCATATCGCATAACACATAACGCAGAACGCATAACGCATAACGCATAACGCATAACGCATAACGCATAACACATAACGCATAACGCATAACGCATAACGCATAACGCATAACGTGTAACTCATAACGCATAACGCATAACGCATAAAGCATAACGCATAACGCATAACGCATAACGCATATCGCATAACGCATAATACTTAACGTATAACGCACAACGCATAACGCATAACGCATAACGCATAACGCACAACGCATAACGCATAACGCATAACGCATAACGCATAACGCATATCGCATACCGTATAACGCATAACGATTAACGCATAACGCAAACGTATAACGCACAACGCATAACGCATAACGCATAACGCATAACATATAACGCGTAACGCATAACGCATAACGCATAACGCATAACGCATAACGCATAACGCATAACGCATAACGCATAAAGCATAACGCGTAACGCATAACGCATAACGCATAACGCATAACGCATAACGCATAACGCATAACGCATAACATATAACGCATAACGCATAACGCATAACGCATAACGCATAACGCATAACGCATAACGCATAACGTGTAACTCATAACGCATAACGCATAATGCATAACGCATAACGCATAACGCATAACGCATATCGCATAACGCATAATACATAACGTATAACGCATAACGCATACCGTATAACGCATAACGCATAACGCATAACGCATAACATATAACGCATAACGCATAACGCATAACGCATAACGCATAACGCACAACGCATAACGCATAACGCATAACATATAACGCATAACGCATAACACATAACGCATAACGCGTAACGCATAACGCATATCGCACAACGCATAACGCATAACGTATAACGCATAACGCATACCGTATAATGCATAACGCATAACGCATAACGCAAACGTATAAGGCACAACGCATAACGCAAACGTATAAGGCACAACGCATAATGCAAACGTATAAGGCACAACGCATAACGCATAACGCATAATATATAACGCATAACGCATAACGCATAACGCACAACGCATAACGCATAACGCATAACGCATAACATATAACGCATAACGCATACCGTGTAACGCATAACGCATAACGCATAACGCATAACGCATAACACATAAAGCATAACGCATAACGCATAACGCATAACGCATAACGCATAACGCATAACGCATAACGCATAACGCATAACGCATAACGCATAACGCATAACGCATAACGCATAACGCATAAAGCATAACGCGTAACGCATAACGCAAACGTATAACGCACAACGCATAACGCATAACGCATAACGCATAACGCATAACGCATACCGTATAACGCATAACGCATAACGCATAACGCATAACGCATAACACATAACGCAGAACGCATAACGCATAACGCATAACGCATAACGCATAACGCATAACGCATAACACATAACGCATAACGCATAACGCATAACGCATAACGCATAACGTGTAACTCATAACGCATAACGCATAACGCATAACGCATAACGCATAACGCATAACCATAACGCATAACGCATAACCCATAACGCATAACGCACAACGCATAACGTATAACGCATAACGCATAACGCATACCGTATAACGCATAATGCATAACGCATAAAGCATAACGCATAACGCATAACGCATAACGCATAACGCATAACGCATAACGCATAACGCATAACGCATAACGCACAACGCATAACGCATAACGCATAACGCATAACGCATAACGCATAACGCATAACGCATAACGCATAACGCATAAAGCAAAACGCATTACGCAAACGTATAACGCACAACGCATAACGCATAACGCATAACGCATAACGCATAACACATAACGCATAACGTATAACGCATAACGCATAACGCATAACGCATAACGCATAACGCATAACGCATAACGCATAACGCATAACGCATAACGCATAACCATAACGCATAACGCATAACCCATAACGCATAACGCACAACGCATAAAGCATAACGCGTAACGCATAACGCAAACGTATAACGCACAACGCATAACGCATAACGCATAACGCATAACGCACAACGCATAACGCATAACGCATAACGCATAACGCATAACACATAACGCATAACGTATAACGCATAACGCATAACGCATAACGCATAACGCATAACGCATAACGCATAACGCATAACGCATAACGCATAACGCATAACGCATAACGCATAACGCATAACGCATAACGCATAAAGCATAACGCGTAACGCATAACGCAAACGTATAACGCACAACGCATAACGCATAACGCATAACGCATAACGCATAACGCATACCGTATAACGCATAACGCATAACGCATAACGCATAACGTATAACGCATAACACATAACGCAGAACGCATAACGCATAACGCATAACGCATAACGCATAACGCATAACGCATAACGCATAACACATAACGCATAACGCATTGCATAACGCATAACGCATAACGCATAACGTGTAACTCATAACGCATAACGCATAACGCATAACGCATTACGCATAACGCATAACGCATAACGCATAACGCATAACGCATAACCATAACGCATAACGCATAACCCATAACGCATAACGCACAACGCATAACGTATAACGCATAACGCATAACGCATACCGTATAACGCATAATGCATAACGCATAAAGCATAACGCATAACGCATAACGCATAACGCATAACGCATAACGCATAACGCATAACGCATAACGCATAACGCACAACGCATAACGCATAACGCATAACGCATAACGCATAACGCATAACGCATAACGCATAACGCATTACGCATAACGCATAACGCATAACGCATAACGCATAACGCATAACCATAACGCATAAAGCATAACCCATAACGCATAACGCATAACGCATATCGCATAACGCATAATACTTAACGTATAACGCACAACGCATAACGCATAACGCATAACGCATAACGCACAACGCATAACGCATAACGCATAACGCATAACGCATAACGCATATCGCATACCGTATAACGCATAACGATTAACGCATAACGCAAACGTATAACGCACAACGCATAACGCATAACGCATAACGCATAACATATAACGCGTAACGCATAACGCATAACGCATATCGCATAACGCATAACCCATAACGTATAACGCATAACGCACACCGTATAACGCATAACGCATAACGCATAACGCATAACGCATAAAGCAAAACGCATAACGCAAACGTATAACGCACAACGCATAACGCATAACGCATAACGCATAACGCATAACGCATAACGTATAACGCATAACGTATAACGCATAACGCATACCGTATAACACATAATGCATAACGCATAACGCATAACGCATAACGCATAACGCATAACGTATAACGCATAACGCATACTGTATAACGCATAACGCATAACGAACACCGGAAAACCCATAACGCCTAACGCATAACGGATCACGAATAACGCATAATGCATAACGCATAAAGCATAACGCATAACGCATAACGCATAACGCATAACGCATAACGCATAACGCATAACGCATAACGCATAACGCATAACGCATAACGCATAACGCATAACGCATAACGCATAACGCATAACGTATAACGCATAACGTATAACGCATAACGCATACCGTATAACGCATAATGCATAACGCATAACGCATAACGCATAACGCATACCGTATAACGCATAACGATTAACGCATAACGCAAACGTATAACGCACAACGCATAACGCATAACGCATAACGCATAACACATAACGCGTAACGCATAACGCATAACGCATATCGCATAACGCATAACCCATAACGTATAACGCATAACGCACACCGTATAACGCATAACGCATAACGCATAACGCATAACGCATAAAGCAAAACGCATAACGCAAACGTATAACGCACAACGCATAACGCATAACGCATAACGCATAACGCATAACGCATAACGCATAACGCATAACGCATAACGTATAACGCATAACGTATAACGCATAACGCATACCGTATAACGCATAATGCATAACGCATAACGCATAACGCATAACGCATAACGCATAACGTATAACGCATAACGCATACCGTATAACGCATAACGCATAACGAACACCGGAAAACCCATAACGCCTAACGCATAACGGATCACGAATAACGCATAATGCATAACGCATAAAGCATATCGCATAACGCATAACGCATAACGCATAACGCATAACGCATAACGCCTAACGCATAAAGGATCACGAATAACGCATAATGCATAACGCATAAAGCATAACGCATAACGCATAACGCATAACGCATAACGCATAACGCATAACGCATAACGCATAACGCATAACGCATAACGCATAACGCATAACGCATAACGCATAACGCATAACGCATAACGCATAACGCATAACGCATAACGCATAACGCATAACGCATAACGCATAAAGCATAACGCATAACGCATAACGCAAACGTATAACGCACAACGCATAACGCATAACGCATAACGCATAACGCATAACGCATAACGCATAACGCATAACGCATAACGCATAACTCATAACGCATAACGCATAACGCATAACGCACACCGTATAACGCATAACGCACAACGCATAACGCATAACGCATAACGCATAACGCATAACGCATAACGCTTAACGCATAACGCATAACGCATAACGCATAACGCATAACGCATAACGCATAACGCAAATCGCATAACGCATAAATCATAACTCATAACGCACAACGCATAACGCATAATGCACAACGCATAACGAATACCGCAAAACGCATAACGCATAACGCATAACGCATAACGCATAACGCATAACGCATAACTCATAACGCATAACGCATTTACTTTGAACAAATTAGAGTGCTCAAAGCAGGCTATCTTCGCCTGAATACTGTGTGCATGGAATAATGGAATAGGACCTCGGTTCTATTTTGTTGGTTTTCGGAACCCCGAGGTAATGATTAATAGGGACAGATGGGGGCATTCGTATTGCGACGTTAGAGGTGAAATTCTTGGATCGTCGCAAGACGGACAGAAGCGAAAGCATTTGCCAAAAATGTTTTCATTAATCAAGAACGAAAGTTAGAGGTTCGAAGGCGATCAGATACCGCCCTAGTTCTAACCATAAACGATGCCAGCTAGCGATCCGCCGAAGTTCCTACGATGACTCGGCGGGCAGCTTCCGGGAAACCAAAGCTTTTGGGTTCCGGGGGAAGTATGGTTGCAAAGCTGAAACTTAAAGGAATTGACGGAAGGGCACCACCAGGAGTGGAGCCTGCGGCTTAATTTGACTCAACACGGGAAACCTCACCAGGCCCGGACACCGGAAGGATTGACAGATTGATAGCTCTTTCTTGATTCGGTGGGTGGTGGTGCATGGCCGTTCTTAGTTGGTGGAGCGATTTGTCTGGTTAATTCCGATAACGAACGAGACTCTAGCCTGCTAAATAGACGTAACTTATGGTATCTCGAAGGCCCCCGGCTTCTGTCGGTGGGTTTTTACTACCAACGTACAAACAAATCTTCTTAGAGGGACAGGCGGCTTCTAGCCGCACGAGATTGAGCAATAACAGGTCTGTGATGCCCTTAGATGTTCTGGGCCGCACGCGCGCTACACTGAAGGAATCAGCGTGTTTTCCCTGGCCGAAAGGCCCGGGTAACCCGTTGAACCTCCTTCGTGCTAGGGATTGGGGCTTGCAATTATTCCCCATGAACGAGGAATTCCCAGTAAGCGCGAGTCATAAGCTCGCGTTGATTACGTCCCTGCCCTTTGTACACACCGCCCGTCGCTACTACCGATTGAATGATTTAGTGAGGTCTTCGGACTGGTACGCGGCAATGTTTCGGCATTGCCGATGTTGCCGGGAAGATGACCAAACTTGATCATTTAGAGGAAGTAAAAGTCGTAACAAGGTTTCCGTAGGTGAACCTGCGGAAGGATCATTAAAATAAACAAATCGTCCAAAAGATCCAAGAAATGGGAAAGCTAGAAAAAGTGTATAAAAATACACACACAGAATATGATGAGAGATATGGGAAAGCTAGAAAAAGTGTATAAAAATACACAGATGAATGGGAAAGCTAGAAAGAAATATAAATGCACAGACAGAGGAGAAAGAACTTTGTCGAAACAGAAAAGAACGACAGGAGAGTAAAACTAAAAGAGATGTAGAAAATATTCACTCTCCTGTGTCATCGTCTCGATACGATGAAAAATATAAAGTAAGGGGAGTAGCGATTAAGAGCGTCAATAGCGGCACGACTACTCCCCAACAACGACACAACGGCTTACGCGAGGAGGTCGCGCACTTTTGCGTTATACACGGAGTACATAGTTACTCGACGCGGTGCCGCGATGCTCCCGTCCGTTGTTGTCGTTGTCTAAATGAAAAAGCGCAAAGAGAACCCGCCAGAGACACAACACCATTTGTGCATTAACACGGCGTACATATAGATACGACGGCATACTACACACCAGAGTATCTCTTTCGACAATGGGACTGAGAATGACGGGCCAAAATTTAAACGGTGCTTGCGTGAAGGTGCACGAAAGCATCGTGTGTCCATATCGTTTACTTGTATTGGGGAGTGAGTGCTGAAGAGCCTGTACTTCGGGTCTTCGGGAATCGTCAACATTACCGACGTTCGCATTTTTGCAAACTCGAACGATCAGGTACGTACGATTTCTCGTCGGACGCTGAATGCTGCAGATCGACACACGAATATAGAAATACCCGTCGTTACGATATCCACACGATGTTTTTCGCGTCACCCGCCACCGGGTGGTCGTTCTCTATGGAAAAATACCTCGTGTCAAAGAGTGTTCTGTGTGTGCTGGTACCGTCGTGTATAATAACGCCTTTGGTGTTGTTCTCTGCGTCGTGTAGGCTCTCGACAAAATTATACGAAGGACATACTCTACGACGGTCGCGCATGAACAGGGATGTAAGCGTCGATTCGAATTCACAAAATATATCACGCTTCCTCGGTCTTCGCTTCTGTGGAAAAGGGAGTATGTCCGGAGTCGTTTGTTGGAAACGGTATCCTCGTTAAGAGGATAAACAAAATTACTCAGGGTAGCCTGTGGAAAACGCGTGGTTGCGCGTTGTCGTGTAATCGTTCGCGAACATCGAGAGGATAGACGAGACGCGAAGGACCGGCTCGTGATGCTCGCTTTTAAAGCAGTCGTGAGTCTGACACCCTACTCCGTGCCGTGTGGCCCAATAGTGCGCACCACGAGAGCTTGGGACGAATGACCGCTGCCAGAGCCGGCTGTGAAGTCCCGCTCTCTATTTTATCGAGTTCGCGTATAACCAAGAGCACGGGAACGTTGCGCCGCACGCGGTGTGTTCGTTGACGACGGAACATATATAGTATATATCATATATAATATTTTTATACATTCGAGAGAGGATCGAGCTGCTCGTGATGCTCGCTTTTTTTAATAAAAGCAGTCGTGAGTCTGACAACACCCTCCTCTCTTCTCCGTGCCGTGTGGCCCAATAGTGCGCACCACGAGAGAGAGAGAGCCTTGGGTCGAGAATGACCGCTGCTTCTACAAACTAAGCCAGAGAGCCGGCTGCGCGAGTCCGCCAGTTGTATCGAATAAAAAAATATTTTATGAAGAATACGTTCCGAAGATAAACGGTGCTTTTCCGAGAGGACCGGTCGCGTGACGCTCCGATTAAAGCCTATGCACCACGACTTCCCGACGATGACACCCTACTCTCTGTGTGGCCCAATAGTGCGCGCAGACGAGCGTGGGACGAAGAACTTCGGGGATGATCGCGCGTGTACGGCCGCAGAGAGGAACGCCGCCGACTCGTGAGTTCGCTTGTATCGGAATCGCATTCGTTTCCTCGTGCACACAACCAAACATTTTATAGAAATGTGTTTATCGAGAAGAGAGGACCGGCTCGTGATGCTCGCTTTTAAAGCAGTCGTGAGTCTGACACCCTACTCCGTGCCGTGTGGCCCAATAGTGCGCACCACGTGAGCTTGGGACGAATGACCGCTGCCAGAGCCGGCTGTGAAGTCCCTCCGTTCTCACATTTCGAATAAAAGAAAAATAGAGGAGAGGAAAATGTTTCTCTGGATCCAGTATCCGGGATGTGTCTCTCTACGAGAGATCCCCGTCGTTTCACAGAGAATAAAATTCCTCTCCGCGTTTTCCACGTTACATAGGCTTTTCAATGTACTGTTCGCCCGGCCGTCAGATACTCGCTAGTCTCGCGGGTATTCTGACGGTTTTATTTTTCCGTTTCTACGGACGACGACAGTGTCGTTCTTAAAACGACGCCTGAATCTCCTTCGCGCGCTGGTTGGAGCTTTCAGGTATCGGCGTTCTTTTACGAACCGCAGAACAAGAGACATAACATATATTGATTATAAATCAAAAATATATACGATTACCCTGAACGGTGGATCACTTGGCTCGTGGGTCGATGAAGAACGCAGCTAATTGCGCGTCAACGTGTGAACTGCAGGACACATGAACATCGACATTTCGAACGCACATTGCGGTCCACGGATACAATTCCTGGACCACGCCTGGCTGAGGGTCGTTTACGTAACCAAATACTGCTTGCGTTGCTCTTGTAAGTCCCCGCCGTCGCTTACCTCTCCAAAAGTATATTTGGAGGGCGCAAAGAGCGTTTCTGAGTCGGGTTGCAAAGATGCGTACGTACGAGCGATAGATGGGCGTTTCGTCGGCGTTTGCCGCGGTTCGGTGAAAATTGCTGATTTCGCATTGCGTCTTAGACAACAGAGATAGAGTTTGTCAAAGTTTCTTCCACGAGAAGCGAAGTAGGGATATTGGTATTTCTTACGTTCGAACTTGCGTGAGTGTTTTACGGTGTCGTGAGTCGTTATATACGACCGCCCGTAAGCACCGCTTCGACTTAGGATCTCCAAATCTCTCACCTTCTCTAGCGAGAAACGATTCGCCTTGCGAGAGAAAGCCGTTATCACTCTTGAACATTTAACGCGCTCCCGACGTCGCCTGAAATGATGCGTATACGAAAGACGCGTAGAAAATATATAAAAGAGTCTCAAGAGACTACAGAGATGGACACACAAAAATATGAAAGAGAAAAGGAATACTGTTGTGGCAACACACAGTGTGTTTGTGTGTGAGTGTGTGTGTCGTGTGCAATATTATAAGCCCCAGGGAGAGAATATGCCTGTGCGTGGATGCGTTTCTACTTATGGCGGAGGGTCGTCGTTGTGTCAAGCAACGCAGCGATATTTCGACAAACATATATTACAACCTTCGAGTCTTCGAGGGAGAGTGAGAAGAAAAGAAGACACAAACAGTGGTCTCTCGTTTTCTACGAACGCTTTGATGTTCGATGGACAGCGGAGCAACGAGCGCAGCAATGTGCGGGATGAGCACGTCGTACTTGATCGGGTCGGAATTATTCCCCGTCGTCGACGTGTCCTCGCTAATCTGTGTAGATTGCCATTCCATCGCCACGTTCGTTGAATCGGTATTCAACTTCTCTCCAGCTCTCTCGATGGGTCTCTCTTTGGTTTTATGTGAGAAGAGATATCGTCTTGTGTTTGTGCGCGCAACGTTTCTGCACCCCCGTGATAAAAGTAAGAGAAGAGAAATCCCACCGGGTTATATGTATTATAACTTTTATAATATATATACTCCTCTATTGGCGAGGCTTTTTCGAACGATTGATTGTCACACGACTACAAGACACACCACACACGTTATATTACACACTTGTGTTCACGCACGGAACAGCACCGCAGGGAGAAAGATAATTTACAAAAGAATTAACCCCTTTGTCGGTCGCCCCATGTCTTTTCTTTTTCTTCGTTTTTGTCGATTCGTGTGGAACCGCGCGATCTTGTCGGTCGTCCAGTCCCCGGAAGTTCTTTTCGACGGACGTTAAAGTTAACCGGCACAGATCGTCTAGCGAGAGTTTCCGATCGACGAGCAAAACGAAGAAAAGAAGTTTTAAGACACTTTGGTGTGGCGCTTAAGGCATATTGGTTTTCTTGTATATATATTATCTTCTCTTCTGTCGTGTAGTGTTGTTTCGTTTTCTTTTTTTTTCTTTTTTTTTTGTGCTCTGTACGTTTTCGCGAGTACTACTTTTTTTTTACGCTCTTTCGTAGAAACACAAAAATATTTTATTTCACGTACGACGACCTCAGAGTAGGCGAGATTACCCGCTGAATTTAAGCATATTACTAAGCGGAGGAAAAGAAACTAACAAGGATTTCCTTAGTAGCGGCGAGCGAACAGGAATTAGCCCAGCACTGAATCCCGCGGTTCTGCCGTTGGGAAATGTAGTGTTCAGGAGGGTCAATTTATCCCGAGACGTCGAACCGCGTCCAAGTCCATCTTGAATGGGGCCATTTACCCGTAGAGGGTGCCAGGCCCGTAGCGACTGGTACGCGTTTCGGGAGGACCTCTCCTTAGAGTCGGGTTGCTTGAGAGTGCAGCCCTAAGTGGGTGGTAAACTCCATCTAAGGCTAAATATGACCACGAGACCGATAGCGAACAAGTACCGTGAGGGAAAGTTGAAAAGAACTTTGAAGAGAGAGTTCAAGAGTACGTGAAACCGTTCAGGGGTAAACCTGAGAAACCCAAAAGATCGAATGGGGAGATTCATCGTCGACGAGGCTGGCTTTCGTTGGTGCGCAGATAGCCCGCAATGGGTCATTTCGGTGATTCCAGTGCGAGGGTACACCATCAACGTTTGATGTTCCGGTCGCGTAGTCGTGCACTTCTCCCTTAGTAGAACGTCGCGACCCGTTGCGTGTCGGTCTACGGTTCGAGGCCGTTGCCTGTCGTGTCGCGTTCGCGCGCACACGGCAGACGCTCGATCACCTGGCCGGCTGCGTGACGGTACTCTGACGGTATCGGGCCGCAACCAATCCATTTTCGAATGTGTGTGCGTCAGGCCCGCCGCAAGCTCGGTTAGTTTGTCACCCGGATGGTACGGACCTAGCGCCGGCTCCGGGCCTAACCAGCTGTTAGCAGGCGGTGTCCTCGGACTGGCCAAGCTTTGAATTACCGGTCAGCGACGCTACTGCTTTGGGTACTCTCAGGACCCGTCTTGAAACACGGACCAAGGAGTCTAACATGTGCGCGAGTCATTGGGACATGTAAACCTAAAGGCGCAATGAAAGTAAAGGTCGTATCTTAGCGTCGACCAAGGGAGGATGGGCCGCGTCACGATGCGGCCTCGCACTCCCGGGGCGTCTCGTTCTCATTGCGAGAAGAGGCGCACCCAGAGCGTACACGTTGGGACCCGAAAGATGGTGAACTATGCCTGGTCAGGACGAAGTCAGGGGAAACCCTGATGGAGGTCCGTAGCGATTCTGACGTGCAAATCGATCGTCGGAACTGGGTATAGGGGCGAAAGACTAATCGAACCATCTAGTAGCTGGTTCCCTCCGAAGTTTCCCTCAGGATAGCTGGCACTCGCTCGTTCCTCTTTTGATGAACGTGTGCGAGTCTCATCTGGTAAAGCGAATGATTAGAGGCCTTGGGGCCGAAACGACCTCAACCTATTCTCAAACTTTAAATGGGTGAGATCTCTGGCTTGCTTGGATCAATGAAGCCACGAGATTATAATATATGGATCAGAGTGCCAAGTGGGCCAATTTTGGTAAGCAGAACTGGCGCTGTGGGATGAACCAAACGCAGAGTTAAGGCGCCTAAGTCGACGCTTATGGGATACCATGAAAGGCGTTGGTTGCTTAAGACAGCAGGACGGTGGCCATGGAAGTCGGAATCCGCTAAGGAGTGTGTAACAACTCACCTGCCGAAGCAACTAGCCCTGAAAATGGATGGCGCTGAAGCGTCGCGCCTATACTCCGCCGTCAGCGGCAAGTGAGGTTGACGTTAGCTTTTTTTAAAGGCGCGTCTTCCATGAAGCTCTGACGAGTAGGAGGGTCGCGGCGGTGTGCGCAGAAGGGTCTGGGCGTGAGCCTGCCTGGAGCCGCCGTCGGTGCAGATCTTGGTGGTAGTAGCAAATACTCCAGCGAGGCCCTGGAGGACTGACGTGGAGAAGGGTTTCGTGTGAACAGCCGTTGCACACGAGTCAGTCGATCCTAAGCCCTAAGAGAAATCCTATGTAGATGA